>RXON01002982.1:0-90000 GCA_009667805.1 Leptobrachium leishanense
ACAGGGCCGCCGTAGTGCAGGGGAAAGCCGCCGCAAACCCGCCGAACACTCACTGCAAAACCAGGCGAATGCACACCAAAACCCGCAAAAACATCTAGATCAACCCCGCCGAACACTCACCGCAAAAACCAGCGAACGCACACCGAAACCCGCAAAAACATCTGGATTAACCCCGCCGAACACGCCGGAGAAACCCGAGCAGCCGCCGGAAAAAGTCTACACTGCAGACGAATGGAGTGAAAAAAATAAAAAAACAGTAGGCTTGAATGTTTGAAAAGTGAAACGCTGTTTGCAAAGAAACTACTGAGCGAAAATGTCTGAAATTTACATATATAATACAATGAATGAGAATAAAAAGGGCTGTTACAGAAAAAACATATAAAAAAAACTATTTTCGCACAAAAATCCGGAAAAATGCCTATAATATCCTAAAAAAAATCTATAAATAAAGAGACTTTTTGCTGCAGAATAAAATAATCAACGGTTTATTAGATATTGGATTAAAATGGGAATATTTTTAACATTGAAGCCTATGGGATTCGCCTAAATAAACCTGCCGCATGAAACCACCGAATGGCAGGGCAATTCGGCAACTTTTCACTGCTGGTTTGTGTTCTCTGAAGCATTGCTTCTCTATGGGGATTTCACTGCCCTCGAACAGGCACCGAACAGGCACCGTATGTGCAGGCAATTCGCCAACATTTGGCGAATTACCTGCTCTCTGAATAGCCGAATGGCCAGGAAAGGTAACCGTACCCTGAATTTCAGTGTTCTGTTACCTTTCATCCACAATTCGGAGCTCTTTGAATAACCCTGATAGATTAAATTGTTTTTTACAATTACACATCATTTATACATGTACTGTAAGAAAAACACAATATCTCTGTGTGTACACATCATATAAGTATTTATACGTACTATTGTATATACATCCTTTGTAAACGTACACATCCTATATACACATTCTATATACTGTACATGTACACATCATATATACATCATATACACATTTCCACATTATATACACATACACATAATACACATCGCACACACATATCATATATATACACTTGATATTTACATCACACACATTTCCACTCCATATATACAGACACATCACACACATGCATCATATATGCACATAATCTACACTCACACACCATAAATACATAATCCATACACGCACACACCACATATACTTAATCCACACACACCCCATATATACATAATACACACACATATACATAATACACACACACATAATCCACAATACACACACACACATAATCCACAATACACACACACACATAATCCACAATACACACACACACACAATCCACAATACACACACACACACGTATACACACATATTCACACAGACACACATATCCACACACATACATACATACATACATACATATGAACATGTGACATCACATACCCATGCTTGCTGTATAGGCTCAGGCTGTCTCTCTCAGGCTGGCAGAGCAGAACAGGGCAGGGCTGAGCAGAAGCACTGACTGCTTCCTGAATCCTGTCTTCCTGCGTGCGGGGGAACTGCATGGTGAGGAGGAGGGGGAGGAGCCAAACGCAGCTCCCAAGATGCCTCACCTCTCTCGCGAGGCCCATCACCACAGACTGGAGGCAGCCCGTACCACCACGATTTTTGCTGGCTCAAGCACTCAGGACAGGAGCAGCTGCTTTGGGCCCCATAACACTGACTGGGCCCAGGGCAGCTGCCCCTTTTGCCCTGCGCTAAAGATGGGTCTGCTCAGAGAGGCACTGAGAGCAATGGAATATATTGGACCAAAGGGAAGCACCATTGGTCCAAGCCATTGAAAGAACTCCTCCATGGGAGGCTGGTCTCCAATATATTTATTGACGTAAGACAGTCATGTGACTGTCCTTGCCTCACACAGTCAGTGGGCACAGGGCTGTGCTCAGGGTGTGGCCTTAGTGTGACTGTTCACTGTGGCAGCACCTCCTCCCTGCAGGTGGAGGGGACAGTGCGCGGCTGACACTTGGCTGCCTGGAGTGGACGATGCAGATCCTGGGGAGCACTGAGAGCAGCCAGATCCTGGGGAGCACTGAGGGCAGCCAGATCCTGGGGAGCACTGAATCTGAACCTATGTAACCTATGTATATCTGGCTCTGATACTAACCAGTGCCTCACCAGCCACTGACCTCACTGCACGTCCCTGGTATGCAGGGAGGCTGGGATCAGGAAGCATGTGTGAGATTCTGCTGAGAATTCTCAGTGCACATTCTAGTTAGGTGCAGGGATTATCACACCAGGAGGAAGGCAGCAAAGGAAGAGGAGTGAGAGATTTATAGAGTAAAAGGGAGAGAGGGAGAAAGCAGAGAGATGAGGAGAAATGGAGAGAAAGACATGGATACAAGGACAGATGGAAAAATACACAGGACACACAGATATAGATGGACATAGAATAACAGATATTCCGAAAGAAGGATGCATATAAAGGTAAAAGGACAGATAAACAAAAGGACAAACGGAAAAAAAACAATCAAATATACCTAGGGATCCCCCCCTCCTTAGCCAACAGCCTTTTGCTTCACTGAGATGTGCACAGTGGATCCTGGTGTTGGCAGCCAGTAGTAGAATGCTCTGGACACATGTCAGTCCCTGTTGGGAGTACAGAGTTCCACCCCACACCTTCTCACTACAGACCCCCCCCCACTTTGCCATTACAGAGTATCTTACCTGATGCAGCTGGTACCAGGCGGTGTGTGGTGGGTGGACCTGTAGCTCTGGGGGAAGGACTATACCTGCTTCCCACACTAGCAACTGTGCGCCGGAACTTCCTTCAACCAGGGAAGTTCTGGCAAGCAGTTGCTGGTGAGGGAGGCAGAGGTAGCCGCGTCACTTGGGACCCGCTGCTGCTGGTAAGATGCATCAGTGGGTCCCAGACATTAGAGAGGTCTGGGGGCACTTGCCCCGCGACCCAGTCCAACCCTGGTCACGACCCACATTAGGGTCGCGACCCACTATTTGAGGAACACTGGTCTATGCAACCATTGTTGATATTTTTTGCATTGGAACGTGTATGTATAGGCATATAGTGTCGTGAGCAGCGCCGTATAGAGGGATATCTGGTTTTCTTGTATTTATTGTTGTAGCAGTTGCAAGGCTCTGTAACCATCCCCCTGTTGGCAGCGCGCACGCGTCCAGTGACAATCCATTTTCTATAGCACTGGCTGTAGGGCGCCGAAAAGTGTTACCCCTTCAGCTATATTGTGTTTGGTTATTGAGCGAGGAATTAATACTACTCCTTGTAATTGTTGTTTATTGATGAGTTTTCCTCTGTTTGGGGCAACTTTCCTAAGCGACACGGGGGGGGTTAGGATCTCAGGGACACAGGGGGGGGAGATAGGTGGTGCTGACATTGAGTGAATGGGACAATGTTGGACTGAAAGAAGGTTTGAGTAACAACATTGGACAAAGCAAAGAGATAAAATGTAGGGGTTTGGGGCAAAAGGGGGGATAAGACTTTAGGATTGAAGGACGTTGAATGGATGAGGATGATGGGAAAATAGAGTGAGGGGAGATGGAGGTGACGGAGTGTAAAAGCTGGAATAAGAGCATCGGAAATATGGAAATAGACATTAACCCCTTCACTACTAAACACATTTTGCTGAACAGATATTTATAACATTTATTTGAAACGCGGGATGCAAAGTTAACAATTAAACATAGGGTTAAATAGAAAGTTTGCGCATAGATTGCTGTTCTGAAATAGTTAAATGAAAATAATGTAAATTCGCTCGTTATAAATTTTTCATGATTTCATTTATTTATCACAGACATATTGTTGGAATGAAAGATTCTGAACTCATGATGGTGACCCTTATAATCGCACAATGTCACACGGGGTCTGCATTATCTGCATACAGGAAGAAATGGGCTTTGTATCAGATGCAGTAAATTGCAGATGTGCTGCAGCTGCTCCATGTCTGACTATAAACATGAAGGATTGAGCCCATCATACCTTTCCTGCTATATTTTGGTAAAGACACCTTTCCCACTACTTGTTCATTAACCCTTTCCCGCTGCAGGACGTTCTATGCCGTCCGTTCAGCTGGTGGGCCTTAAAGATGCAGGGCATACATGATGCCCTGCTGTCTCCAATGGGCCGCCTCGGCACCTCCCCACAGTCTGCGTGCATAACGCTGCCAAACCTAGGTAGTGAGGCGTACCTGTACGCCTCGTTACCATCTCTGACAGATTAATATTGGAAATTCTCAGCTTTACTTTGCAGATCTGAGGAAGATAATAATACAATATGCAGATGCAATATAAATTCACACGCTTAACCCCTTCACTACCGATAGAGATATCTCTGGCTTCAAAGCACCATCTGGTGCCCCGATATCGAGATATCTCTATATGCTGATCTGCAGCCAAAAAGCAAATGAAGTTTGTTTGCTTTTGGGCTGCAGAAGGTGCCCCAAAAGTTTTAGCCCTGTACTCATAATGCCCAAGAAGCTAAACCTGTAAAATCAGCATCTGAAAGCTCTGAAATATCGGGCGTCCAGCAGCCGATGCAGGAGAAAAAGAAGAAAATAAACCAGCCGCTCAAAAGGCTGTAATTCAATTTGGCAGTAGATGGCGCCACCTACTGGCCAAAATAGGTTATTTACAGTAAGAAATACAATGTGTATGAGCTCAAATATTTCTTAATGTATAATTAATTAAAAATGATTTTACAAAAAAAACACTTTTTTTGGAAAATCACTTGGCAGTGAAGGGGTTAAATATAATGTATGAAACATGTATCACTAGCTGATGTTACAGCAGCGTTTTCAGCTTTAATATCTCATAATGCAGTGAATATAATCACTGATAAATCATTAAACGAGATATTGCTTCTGTCTTTCCCTCCTCTCCACCTCCACGTGTCACTGGAGTAATATGTATTGTCTCATATCTAGCTGGGGATTTTATATCAATGTGAAATATACAGACAATTTCATTTGGTTGTGGAAAGTAATTCGGCAGCATCAGCTTCACTTCTCTGATCTCAGCTCACGCGTTTCTCAATACACTGGGGGAAACATCCAGATCTATTTATATCAGAGAGAAGTGCTCAGTGAGGCTGAAATAACCCCCCGGCGTCCCCCGTGTATTTGAATATGTCACTGTTGCAGCTGTCAGTGTATATAAGTTTCCTTGTACAGGAGATTCTTATAGTCTGTATGGGAGGATTCAGAGCCATAAAGATGATCCCTCTCAGTTACCTGCTGTGCGTCTCTGCGCTTTATATTCAGGGTAAGAATGGATTGATTCTCATACGAGGTTTCTTCACTCTCTATTATTTTCATGATTCACACAATGTATAACTAGATCATTGTTACATTGTGCTGTTTCTCCTCCATCCCTCAGGTTCCTGTGGACAGATTGTGATGACTCAGAATCCAGAGTCTGTTACTGCGTCACCTGGAGATACCGTCACCATGTACTGTAAAGCCAGTAGAAGTTTACACATTGGTTCTTACAATAGGTTAGCCTGGTACCAACAGAAACCAGGACAATCTCCACAGCTTCTTATCTATCTCGCAGACAGCAGACAGACAGGGACCCCAGCGCGTTTCAGTGGCAGTGGGTCTGGAACTGATTTCACTTTAACAATCACAGGAATATTAACAGAAGATGCAGCAGTTTATTCCTGTCAGCAGGGTAGGAGCTCACCTTACACACAGTGATACAGAGCCGCACAAAAACCTTCCTCTTTTTCTGCTAATGTTATATTATATAGAAAATGCTTATTAATAGTAAATGTTCTTCATCTCAGTGTTTATATACGACCTCCTGCGCATTACATTACATTCACTGGCGTGCGCAGCCCGTTACATTACATTACATTCACTGGCGTGCGCAACCCGTTACATTACATTACATTCACTGGCATGCGCAGCCCGTTATATTACATTACATTCACTTACGTGCGTAGCCCGTTACATTACATTCCATTCACTGGCGTGCGCAGCCCGTTACATTACATTCACTGGCGTGTGCAGCCCGTTAAATTACATTACATTCACTGGCGTGCGCAGCCCGTTACATTACATTACATTCACTGGCATGAGCAGCACATTATATTACATTACATTCACTGGCGTGCGCAGCCTGTTACATTACATTACATTCACTGGCGTGCGCAGCCCGTAACATTACATTACATTCACTGGCGTGAGCAGCCCATTATATTACATTACATTCACTGGCGTGCGCAGCCCGTAACATTACATTACATTCACTGGCGTGCGCAGCCCGTTACATTACATTACATTACATTCACGGGCGTGCGCAGCCCGTTACATTACATTACATTCACTGGCGTGTGCAGCCCATTACATTACATTCCATTCACTGGCGTGCGCAGCCCGTTACATTACATTCACTGGCGTGCGCAGCCCGTTAAATTACATTACATTCACTGGCGTGCGCAGCCCGTTACATTACATTACATTCACTGGCATGAGCAGCCCATTATATTACATTACATTCACTGGCGTGCGCAGCCCGTTACATTACATTACATTCACTGGCGTGCGCAGCCCGTAACATTACATTACATTCACTGGCGTGCGCAGTCCATTATATTTCATTACATTCACTGGCATGAGCAGCCCATTATATTACATTACATTCACTGGCGTGCGCAGCCCGTTACATTACATTACATTCACTGGCGTGAGCAGCCCATTATATTACATTACATTCACTGGCGTGCGCAGCCCGTAACATTGCATTACATTCACTGGCGTGCGCAGCCCATTATATTTCATTACATTCACTGGCGTGCGCAGCCCGTTACATTACATTACATTCACTGGCGTGCGCAGCCCATTATATTTAATTACATTCACTGGCGTGCGCAGCCCGTTACATTACATTACATTCACTGGCGTGCGCAGCCCGTTTCATTACATTACATTCACTGGCGTGTGCAGCCTGTTACATTACATTACATTCACTGGCGTGCGCTGCCCGTTACATTACATTACATTCACTGGCGTGCGCAGACCATTATATTACATTACATTCACTGGCGTGCGCAGCCCGTTACATTAGGGTTTGCACCAGGGGAACATTTTTTTATTTGAAACCTTAGATTTTGCACAAAATACACATTTTTCATTAGAAATAAGAAGCCTGTAATCAGAGATCGAGTCAGTTTTTATGTTACTCATCATGAACCAGATAAGGGACATCTATAATGTCAATGTAGGAGGTGAAAGAGGACCTCTTCACCCAACATTAGGGTGTGCCTGGGCACAACGGGCACACCCCCTGCGCACACCTATGATTACATTATATATCACACACTTTACACTTTTTTCTCCTTCTCGGGGTAATGACACACACACACACACACACACACACATACACACACACACACACATACACACATACACACACACACACACACACCTTGTGTTCTCTCTCTTATTCAGTATGGGTGATATTCACACATAATATTCCAGATGTTCACCTCTGTATAATCAGGGTCAGGATTCTCCATGCGGCTACTAGAGGCATTTTAACCCTTAACCTACTCTGGCTACGTCTGCAGCTAAAATATGATATAAACGGATATACAGATTAAAATTACAATGCGTTGTTGGTTGATTCAGGGAGAAATCTGATTCCCATTATGTAATCAAGAAGGAGGTTTTTCACCAATAAAAACTTTCAGCAAATAATTTAAAAACATGCCAAGACTTTTTTTCTGTTTGCCTTATTTTGGATCAACAGCAGCCACAGGTATATACGCAGGGTTAAACTTGATGATGTAATAGGGGTCAGAAGTAGGGATGAGCCGAACACCCCCGAGTTCGGTTCGCATTCAAACTCGAACTTTTCATAAGTTCGAATTCGAACTCGAACTTAATACAAGTCAATGGGACTCAAAGTTAGATTTTTAGAGTGCCCTCCAACAGGGCATATATGCTAGATATTTGTCATAAAAGGTGTATGGGGGTCCGGGTAGTGCCCTGGGGGACAGGAAACAAGGACAAAAAGTTTTTAAAAAAACTTTTTTAAAGGGACAGTGAGTTTTCCATGAAATAAGGGTTAAAATTAAAAAATAAAAATTCCTTCAAATATCGTGCCTAGGAGGTCCCCATAACCTGCCTGTGAAGTGGCGGATTTGTAGGATGCATAGAAACATTTAAAAACAATGTCCGGGTCCGGGTAGTGCCCTGGGGGACAGGAAACAAGGACAAAAAGCTGAAGTCAACCACCTCCCGACGTAAATGACGTCATGGCGCCATGCGCGATGACGTCATTTCCAGGGGACCCCCCGGCAAGATCGCCTGGAAGGGAGGGGGGATCCGTTCGGAACCCTCTCCCTCCCGATCGGGAGGTCCCACAAAAAAAAGCCAGGCACCGCTTAAAAGGGGAGAGTGCCCCCTCACTGCCTGACATCCTCACGCATAGCGTGAGGATGTCAGATAGCCGGGGAACCCCTAGCTGCCCGGAATCCCCTGGTGGAGATTGGGAGTTCATTTGAAGGTTCACAGAGATGCTGTGAGGTTGTGTATAGAGATGCTGTGAGGCTGTGTATAGAGATGCTGTGAGGTTGTGTATAGAGATGCTGTGAGGTTGTGTATAGAGATGCTGATGGGGTTGTGTATAGAGATGCTGTGAGGCTGTGTTTAGAGATGCTGTGAGGTTGTGTATAGAGATGCTGTGAGGCTGTTTATAGAGATGCTGTGTATAGAGATGCTGATGGGGTTGTGTATAGAGATGCTGTGAGGTTGTGTATAGAGATGCTGATGGGGTTGTGTATAGAGATGCTGTGAGGTTGTGTATAGAGATGCTGATGGGGTTGTGTATAGAGATGCTGTGAGGCTGTGTATAGAGATGCTGATGGGGTTGTGTATAGAGATGCTGTGAGGTTGTGTATAGAGATGCTGTGAGGCTGTGTTTAGAGATGCTGTGAGGTTGTGTATAGAGATGCTGATGGGGTTGTGTATAGAGATGCTGTGAGGTTGTGTATAGAGATGCTGTGAGGCTGTGTATAGAGATGCCTTGCGGCGCCTAAGTGCAGCCTAGCTCCGGTGGGGGCCGCCACCCCCGGGTCCCCCCTCAATGCCTGACGTCCTCTCACATAGCGTGATGACGTCAGATAGCCGGGGAACCCCTAGCTGCCCGGAATTCCCTGGTGGAGATAGGGGGTTCATTTGATTCACCGTGGCACCGGTTCACCGTGGCAGCTAGGGGGTCATGGAGGGTGTCAATCGAAAGGCCTGAGTATGGCCTTTCGAATGATACCCAACATGACCAGGTATAAAAAATGTATTTTTTTTTGTTTGTTATTTTTATTAATGCAGCAATATTGTTCACATTTCAATTAAATGTGAACAATGATGCCGCACTAATGATTTTTTTCTATGGGGTGCGTTTGCTAAAAATCACGTAATTCCCCCCACAAAATGTAACAAGTCCCCATTTCTAATTTTTGTTCAAGCGCACCCCATAGAAAACATAACCGCAAACGCTCATGTGCTAAAATGTGAAAAAAAAACACTTTACACACTGCAGATGATTAAAAATAAAAATTTTATTGCATTTTTTGTCATAATATACAGGCAGGACATGACGTATACATATAAAAATGATATATTATAAATCTGCGGAGTCTGCCGGAAAGAACGATATCTAATATGTCTGGGTCATTTAATAAAATGTGGCTTCAAATCGCGTTTAAACATGATGAGCGAAAGCGGTAAAAATTAGCTGAGCACACAGCAGTGAAATTCAGGGTTAAGGGGTTAAACATCATATCAGAGGAACATTTAGTAGAGAAATGAACACTTCTCAGAAGCACAGGTGTTGTTTGATACATGTTCAGGAGACACCTCCAGACACCCTCAGTCTACAGACAATGTATCAAATTCATTAAACCAGACTAATTAAAAGCACATGTTATTTCCAAACACTAATTAACACCTGTTGTTTATGCCGTTTGAGAGCACAGGTCATTTAGAGGTGAGAATCTTTGCACGTAGTCATTATTTTTTAATTCAATATCTAATAAACCATTGCTTATAATATTCTGCAGTAAAGAGTCTCTTTATTTCTAGATTTTTTAGTATTTTTTAAGCATTTTTTATACTTTTTTTAAAAAGAAAATCCGAAGTCGAACCGAACACGCCAAAAAGTTGGAAGTTTGCGAACTTTCGAACTGCCGATGTTCGAGTCGAACTCCGAACTGATCGAACCGAACAGCTCATCCCTAGTCAGAAGTAGTGGCCCTGATTACCCACATTTTGAAAAGTGGGCCGCAAGGATGGTAATAGTGGTAGCAGCGACCCAGCAGTGTATACATGTATACTGGACATCCATCTGTAACACGGGGAGAGCAGGAATTCAAGAGCAGCACAATGGGAAAAAAAGAGACATTTCTCTGGAAACAAATAAATTAGAAAGCAATAAAACAATGATCAAAAATTACAGAAACAAAGTAAAATACCATTACGTCTCTCACGTGTCCCGATCAGAAGATATACAGGGATATTCAAAGAGCACCGAATTGGCCACGTATTTGCACCGAACAGTGAATTTCCCCCACACTGTGCAATTTTGTGGCCATTCGACTATTCAGAAAGCTGGCAGTTCGCCAAATATTGGCAAATTGCCAGCAAAATGTGTTGATCTTCGGCGGCAGTGAAATCCGCCATAGAGAAGCAATGGTTAATCTTTTCAGAGACACCGAACAGCAGAGACCTGTCAGTGAAATGCCCTGATCTTCGCCGCACTTCCGGGACTCTATGGGGAATGCTGAATTCACCGCGGTGTTGGCAAATTGAACTCGCCGAAGTGCGGGGAACGGGAGAGCGCGGAAATGTCAGTGATATTCCGGTGCTTTCTGAATAATTTTGATAGAGGAATAGTGTATATAAACAGTTATTTTTTAACCCTTAGTGCAAAATATTTCCCGGCGCTAAGTACTAGAGAGGATTCGCCAAAACCCCCGAAAAGAGGTGCCTTCCGTCTCCCAAGAAACAGAAATTAAAAATAAAAAGGAGGGGTGGCGCTTCACTCAGAAGCCGTGAGAGACACTGTACAGAAGAAGAGTTCTTATATACAGACGTAAACTTAAAAAGCAGTCTTTGTGGTATAGAGGGAGAATCCAGATGGAACACGGTCAGGGTTATTCAAAGAGAATCGAACAGGCACCGCATGTTCGGTGACTTTTCGCGCTCTTCAATTCGGGCTGATTCGGCAATCCCATTTCGGCGACCCCACGGTGTATTCAGCGAGCACCACAGGGCCGTCAAAGCGCAGGGAAAAGCTGCCGCAAACCCGCCGAATGCACACAAACCCGCCGAAAAGTCACCACTAAACCCGCGAATGCACACAGAAACCCGCAAAAACATCTGGATTAACCCGCCAAAGACTCCGGAAAAACCCGAGCAGGAGCCGATCACACGCAGCGAAGCCGCCGGAAAAACCCGACACCGCAGACGAGTGAAGTGAATAAATTAGCAAAACAGTTTGCATGAATGTTTGAATAGTGAAAAGCTGTTTGCAAAAAAAGCTACTGAGCGAAAATGTCTGAAATTTACATATTAGATCAATGAATAATAAAAAGGGCTGTTACATAAAAAATAAGTAAAGTTAAATCGGACTTTTTTTAAAAAAAAAAAAATAATCCAGAAAAATGATTAAAATATCCTAAAAAAATCTATAAATAAAGAGACTTTCTACTGCAGAATATTATATTAAACAGTTTATTAGATATTGAATTAAAACGGGAATATTTTTAACATTGAAGCCTATGGGATTCGCCTGAATAAACCTGCCGAATTAAACCACCGAATGGCAGGGCATTAGGGGAACCTTTTACTGCTGGTTTTTGTTCTCTGAATAGCCGAAGCAGTGCTTTTTTATGGGGATTTCACTGCCCTCGAACAGGCACCGAACAGGCACCGTATGTGCAGGCAATTCGCCAGGATTTGGCGTATTGCCTGCTCTCTGGATAGCCGAATGGCCAAGAAAGGTAACCGAACGCTGATTTACAGCGTTCGGTTACCTTTCTCCAGCCATTCGGAACTCTTTGAATAACCCTGAGTGTCTCTTCCTTTCACTTTTGATTCGTTCACAGTTACTTCATAAACCTCAAGGAAACAGAGACAGCTCCAATAGTATAATATGATTTTCACACATCTGTTTAATATACAGTGAGAATGATTTATACTCACACTGTATGAGAGCTGCCGGCTCTCAAATGAATGACCCTCAGTTGTTATGGGCCACCTAAATTGCTCCAAACCGATCTCCAACCTGATATTCCTGGAGGGTACAAGGATTTAAACGAATGGTCTCCCAGAAGATGTGATATTTTGAATCCAAAGATTGAAGGAAAACAAGGACAGCTTCCGTAAAAGAAAGTCATAATCCTTTTATTCAGCTTGCATAAAAAACAAATAGTAGAGGTACATAAAAGACCAGCCTGACGCGTTTCGCCTATAAAACAGGCTTCCTCAGTGGCAAAAATATGGTTTGCCTCTCTTTTTGCCACTGAGGAAGCCTGTTTTGGTTTTATGTTTTCTTACTCGTAAATGAAAAACTGAGTATCCCGAGACCTGATTGTACGTGAACGATGCCTATTATTTTACTGTAAATAAAGTTATTTAAAAAAAAAACACATGATCTTAGAAGATTTGTAACTATGTTACTATCAATATCTAACAGATTTAAGACATTATTGACATATGGGTCAGCTGTGTGAACTCAATTTAAAATATCTCTCTAATTAAAATTATTTTATCAAACGGGAAAAAAACTGAGAAATAAATAGGTAATTATAAAAAATAAAAGGAAAAAGAATAAATGTTACAGAAGAGAAATGAAGAGGAGGGAAATGTTTTTTAGGGATTTTTTCCAGTTCATGAGATTGAAATTTAAACGCCTGATAAAAAAAAAAAAGAATCATATATCGCTTCTCGCGGCTAAACCTTTTAATGGAAATGTCGGTTATATCGATTGAAATCAAATTAATCAGTGTGCTGATCTCCAAAGAAATAATAAATGCTGAAAGGTGGTGATAAATGGATTTTCAGGCAGAAAAATAGAGCGAATGAGACTGAAATCATTTTTAAACATCATACTTTTCTGGGAGACATGCTTAAATGGTGGTCAATAATAAGATTTTTCGGGCGTTTTACTGCAGCGCCATTTACGCTTATCTCTGCTCTAGACACTCTTGCTCCTCTTCGACTCTGTAAGGCCCCACGCCGCCAGCATCAGCCCTGGCGCACCCTCCAGACTCGCTACCTGCAAAGATGCTCCTGCACTGCAGAGCGTGCCTGGAGGAAATCCCGCTCTGAAGCTGATTTTGTTCACTTCAAGTTTATTCTCCGGTCATACACCTCTGCCCTCCACTTGGCCAAACAATCCTTCTTCTCATCTCTTATATCTACGCTGTCCTCCAACCCTAAACGGCTCTGGTCCACCTTCAACACCCTCCTCTACCCACCTGCACCTCCCCCCTCAGCTGCCTTCAGCGCTGAAGACCTGGCAGACTACTTCCTCAGTAAAACTCTAACTATCAGAAGCAACATCCCAACACAAGATAGTTATCTGCCACCTCCACTCCCAGAGGTCCCCTCTGCTACCCTCTGCCGCTTCCTCCCAGCCACTGAGGAGGAAGTCAATTCCTTATTGTCCTCCTCACATCTCACCACGTGCCCGCTCGACCCCATTCCCTCACATCTAGTTCCTCCCCTCTCCTCCTCCCTCACCCCTGCTCTCACACACATCTTCAACCTATCTCTCTCCACTGGCTCCTTTCCATCTGCCTTCAAACACGCGCTAGTTACCCCTTTACTAAAGAAACCATCCCTAGACCCCAACTCTCCATCCAACTACCGCCCTGTATCCCTGCTTCCCTTCACATCAAAGCTCTTAGAAAAACTAGTCTTCAACCGCCTCTCCCTCTTCCTGTCCTCCAATTCCCTACTTGACCCCCTGCAATCTGGCTTCCGTCCCCTACACTCAACTGAAACTGCCCTCACCAAAGTCACCAACGACCTCCTAACTGCTAAAAAACACGGCCACTATTCTATTCTCATCCTGCTTGACCTCTCGGCTGCTTTTGACACTGTTGACCACCCCCTCCTTCTGCAGACCCTCAATTCTCTGGGTCTCGGTGACACTGCACTTGCTTGGGTCGACTCCTATTTATCCAACAGGTCCTTCTGTGTGTCCTTTGCTGGTAACTCCTCCTCCTCATTGCCTCTATCTGTTGGTGTACCTCAAGGCTCTGTCCTTGGTCCTCTGCTATTTTCCATCTACACCTCCTCCCTGGGCAAAATCATCAACAGCTTTGGCTTTAATTACCACCTCTACGCTGATGACACTCAGATCTACCTCTCTACCCCTGATCTCTCTCCCCCTGTCCTTTCAAAAGTCAGTGACTGTTTATCTGGAATCTCCTCCTGGATGGCCTCCCACCACCTAAAGATCAACATGTCTAAGACTGAACTCCTACTTATTCCTCCCTCCAATGCCTCCCCACCTCCTGACTTCTCTATCACGGTGGAGGGTATCACCATCTCCCCATCAAACCAAGTTCGCTGTCTTGGAGTTACACTTGACTCTGCTCTTTCCTTCATCCCCCACATCAAGTCTCTTTCTTCCTCCTGCCGATACCAACTGCGTAATATTTCCAGAATTCGGCCATTTCTTACCACTGTCACCACAAAACAACTCATACACGCCCTGGTAATCTCCCGACTCGACTATTGCAATAATTTCTTATCTGGCCTCCCTCTGTCCCGCCTCTCCCCCCTACAATCCATCCTGACCGCCTCCGCCAGGCTAATTCACCTCACCCGCCGCTCTGTCTCTGCCGCTCCCCTCTGCGAGTCCCTTCACTGGCTCCCCATCCACTGCAGAATTAAGTTCAAAATCCTTATCCTTACCTACAAAACCCTCACTAACTCAGCTCCCCACTACCTGTCCTCACTAATCACCAAATACACCCCAGCCCGCTCCCTAAGGTCAAACAGTGACCTGCGCCTAGCTTCTCCCCGCATCACCTCTTCCCATGATAGACTGCAGGATTTCTCACGCTCAGCCCCCACTCTCTGGAACGCTCTCCCTCGTACTGTCAGACTTTCCCCTAACTTCTCTTCCGTCAAACGCTCCCTGAAAACATTCCTATTTAGGGAAGCGACCACCCAACTCACTGACGCAACCATCAATCACTCTCACCTTACAGTCCTCTCCTCCTGTTTCCAACCCCAACCCTCCTAGATTGTGAGTTCCTACGGGAATAGGGCCCTCATCTCCTCCTGTAATGTTTGTCAAATGTTGTTCAATGTATTGTAACCCTGTCTATACTGTGTTTATTGTACAGCGCTGCGGAATATGCTGGCGCTTTATAAATAAAGAATAATAATAATAATAAAAAATAGCCAAACTAGAAAAATTCTCCCATTTATCTGACTTTCCAAATCGGCTATTTGCTCTAGAATGTTCTCTTCTCCTGACAATTCTCCAGGTTTTCACCTCTCTCTGAATAACCCTGTTGAAGTTAAATGTAGCGTAATAGGAGGAGGAATAAATGACTTCAGTTCTGGAGAAAAGCTAGAAAACGCGTCCGAGGGAGAGATGGTAACGTTATATTCAACACATTTTGAGTGACCTGTTCATTAACAAAACTGTGCAAAGTCTAAACGTTTGTTTTTATTTTTCTGACGGTAAAAAATAAAATCCTTCCTTTATCTGAGATTTTATCTATTTTATATGAAATCTTAAAGGAAATGTTAGAATAATTGTAGCAGAATATTCCGACACACAGCAGTTTATTCATACGATACCGGTTAGTTGATCGATGGATATGGCATTTCCACACGTATAACTCGTTGCCGTCTCCAGCCAATAGTTTGGTAAGTGCGTTCACATCTTTGGTCACTTTACGAGGCTACTATTACCTTTTATCTTCATATTTTTTCTTGTTTCAGACGCCTGTCTTTATATCTCCACCAGGAATTGCTGCTCTCGTATGTTTGGAAGATGACAGACATTTTCCTTTATGAATCATGAAACGGCTAAGCATCACATCACCAAAACATGTTCATGTATGAAAAGTGAATTAGGTTTCGTATCACATAGAAACCGGCGAAAAACCAAGGATTGTGAGGATCCTGCGAATCGAGCTGACACTGTATGAGACCTGAGCGGGTCCCTCCGCAGGGCAGATCTATTCAGAGAAAGGTGAAACTCTGGAGAACGTTTGGAGAAGTGAAAATGCTTGGTCAAAATACCTGGATTTGGAAAGTGAGATAAATGGGAGAATTTTTCTGGTTTGGCTATTATGACCTAGAATTTTCACTTCTCCAGAGTTTCACCTTTCTCTGAATAGATCTGTCGGCTTTGTTCTCATAAATGGTTATTCAATAAAGGCCAAACTTGCCACCGAAATGCGATGAACAGTGAACTTCCCCGTATGGTGCAATTTCATGGCAGTTCGGCAATACAGGCGAATTGACAGCGACATACGGTGCAGTTTCGCAGCAGATCTCCGCAATTTGGCGATCTCCGGCGGCAGTGATATTGTCCGATGGCCAGTCCGGGGCTGCATGTATGAAATGAAACGCACGTGTATCACTAGCTGATGTTACTGCATCATTTTCAGCTTTAATATCTCATAATGCAGTGAATATAATCACTGATAAATTATTAAACGAGATATTGCTTCTGTGTTTCCCTCCTCTCCACCTCCACGTGTCACTGGAGTAATATGTATTGTCTCATATCTAGCTGGGGATTTTATATCAATGTGAAATATACAGACAATTTCATTTGGTTGTGGAAAGTAATTCGGCAGCATCAGCTTCACTTCTCTGATCTCAGCTCACGCGTTTCTCAATACACTGGGGGAAACATCCAGATCTATTTATATCAGAGAGAAGTGATCAGTGAGGCTGAAATAACCCCCCGGCGTCCCCCGTGTATTTGAATATGTCACTGTTGCAGCTGTCAGTGTATATAAGTTTCCTTGTACAGGAGATTCTTATAGTCTGTATGGGACGATTCAGAGCCATAAAGATGATCCCTCTCAGTTACCTGCTGTGCGTCTCTGCGCTTTATATTCAGGGTAAGAATGGATTGATTCTCATACGAGGTTTCTTCACTCTCTATTATTTTCATGATTCACACAATGTATAACTAGATCATTGTTACATTGTGCTGTTTCTCCTCCATCCCTCAGGTTCCTGTGGACAGATTGT
This sequence comes from Leptobrachium leishanense, assembly GCA_009667805.1. Lineage (NCBI taxonomy): Eukaryota > Metazoa > Chordata > Amphibia > Anura > Megophryidae > Leptobrachium > Leptobrachium leishanense. Next base: position 17,269 of record RXON01002982.1, read on the forward strand.
GATGACTCAGAATCCAGAGTCTGTTACTGCGTCACCTGGAGATACCGTCACCATGTACTGTAAAGCCAGTACTGATATAAGCGGCCGGTTAGCCTGGTACCAACAGAAACCAGGAGAACCTCCACAGCTTCTTATCTCTTATGCAAGCACCAGATACACAGGGACCCCAGCGCGTTTCAGTGGCAGTGGATCTGGAACTGATTTCACTTTAACAATCACAGGAATATTAACAGAAGACGCAGCAGTTTATTCCTGTCAGCAGCATTATGAAAACCCTCTCACACAGTGATACAGAGCCGTACAAAAACCTTCCTCTTTTTCTGCCAATGTTGGGCCATATTACATAGTTGGTGCTAACTTAACCAGAGCTGTTGTAAACTTAAAACCTCAATAGGCTGTAATGGCTCTGGGAAGTTTACAACAGCTCTGGTTAAATTAGCACCAAGTATGTAATATGGCCCGATATGTTATATAGAAAATACTTATTAATAGTAAATGTTCTGAATCTCAGTGTTTATATACGACCTCCTGCCCATTATATTACATTAGTTATTACACACTTTACAGTCACTATTATCTCCGTCTCGAGGTAATGACACATATACACACATATACACACACACACACACACACACACACACACACATACACACACCTTGTGTTCTCTCTCTTATTCAGTATGGGTGATATTCTCACATAATATTCCAGATGTTCACCTCTGTATAATCAGGGTCAGGATCCTCCATGCGGCTACTAGAGGCATTTTAACCCTTAACCTACTCTGGCTACGTCTGCAGCTAAAATATGATATAAACGGATATACAGATTAAAATTACAATGCGTTGCTGGTTGATTCAGGGAGAAATCGGATTCCCATTATGGAATCAAGAAAGAGGTTTTTCACCAATAAAAACTTTCAGCAAATAATGTTAAAATGTGCCAAGACCTTTTTTCTATTTGCCTTATTTTGATCAACAGCAGCCACAGGGATATGCGTAGGGTTAAACTTGATGTTAATTGGACTTTTTTCAACCTGTTTTTCTATGTAACAGGGGTCAGAAGTCGTGGCCCTGATTACTCACATCCTGAAAAGTGGGCCTCGTGGATCATAATAACGGTAGCAGCGACCCAGCAGTGTATACATGTATACTGGACATCCATCTGTAACACGGGGAGAGCAGGAATTCATGAGAAGCAGCAGAATGGGATAAAGACTTTTCTCTGAAAAAAAAATAATTTAAAGCAATAAAACAATGAACAAAAATTACAGAAACAAAGTAATTTACCGTCACATCTCTGATGTTTTCCCATCAGAAAATACACTATATTGGCAAAAGTATTCGCTTACCCATCCAAATAATCAGAATCAGGTGTTCCAATCACTTCCATGGCCACAGGTATATAAAATCAAGCACCTAGGCATGCAGACTGTTTTTACAAACATTTGTGAAAGAATGGGTCGCTCTCAGGAGCTCAATGAATTCCAGCGTGGAACTGTGATAGGATGCCACCTGTACAACAAATCCAGTCGTGAAATTTCCTCGCTCCTAAATATTCCACAGTGAACTGTCAGCTGTATTATAAGAACGTGGAAGTGTTTGGGAATGACAGCAACTCAGCCACAAAGTGGTAGGTAAACTGACGGAGCGGGGTCAGCAGATGTTGAGGCGCATAGTGCAAAGAGGTCGCCAAATTTCTGCAGAGTCAATCACTACAGACCTCCAAACTTCATGTGGCCTTCAGATTAGCTCAAGAACAGAGCGCAGAGAGCTTCATGGAATGGGTTTCCATGGCCGAGCAGCTGCATCCAAGCCATACATCACCAAGTGCAATGCAAAGCGTCGGATGCAGTGGTGTAAAGCACGCCGCCACTGAACTCTAGAGCAGTGGAGATGCGTTCTCTGGAGTGACGAATCGCGCTTCCCCATTTGGCAATCTGATGGACAAGTCTGGTTTTGACAGTTGCCAGGAGAACGGTACTTGTCTGACTGCATTGTGCCAAGTTGTGCCAAGTTGTGCCATTGTACTGGCTGGATGGACTAGAGGTAACATCACTGCTCTGCATGGAGAGAGCCTGTGGAGTCATGGGTTCGATCCTGACGAGCACCTCTCAAGTAAGTGTCCGGGGGCAAGTACATACTCGCCACCCAGGACATACTTGAAAACGAGAGAAATCTCAATGTATCCTTCCTGGTAAAATATTTTCTCAAAAAAAAAGTGTAAAGTTTGGTGGAGGGGGGATTATGGTGTGGGGTTGTTTTTCAGGAGCTGGGCTTGGCTCCTTAGTTCCAGTGAAAGGAACTCTGAATGCTTCAGCATACCAAGACATTTTGGACAATTCCATGCTCCCAACTTTGTGGGAACAGTTTGGAGCTGGCCCCTTCCTCTTCCAACATGACTGTGCACCAGTGCACAAAGCAAAGTCCATAAAGACATGGATGACAGAGTCTGGTGTGGATGAACTTGACTGGCCTGCACAGAGTCCTGACCTCAAACCGATAGAACACCTTTGGGATTGTCAAGTGCTGGTTCTGGGGTGGTAGGATTGAGCCCAATATGCAATAAGGGAAACGGAGATTCAGATAAACATATACAAGAGAGGGTTTATTTGGAGTAACATAAAGGCAATAAACAAATATATATGAAGGAGCTGGATAAGAGGAGGAAGGGAAGACACTGAATATATATATTATATTTATATATATATATGCACATATACATATACACACACACACACACACAATAAACTGAAAGCAAGATGAGAAAAGAGTAAACAGAAGGATAGTACTAAGCTACTCTAAACTATAGCAAGGAGACAATATGAGAATGAAGGCTAAGGAGATCGTTAGAGAAAAATAGAAAACAAAAAGGCAGAAGAGTCTTGGCAGGCAAAGGGTCTTGGGTCTGTAGGTGTTCCTGGGAATGCAAAGTAACGGGCTGAGAGTTCTGCGAGATGCAGGGCAGTGGGTTCCGAGGGATGCAGGTACAGAGGGCAATGGGAAGAAGATTCTGCGAGGTGCAGGGCAGCGGTTGAGGATTCGGCAGCAGGCTGAAGATTCTGCGAGGTGCAGGGCAGCAGGCTCCGAGGAATGCAGGTACAGAGGACAACGGGAAGAGGATTCTGCGAGGTGCAGGGCAGCAGGTCGAGGATAGCTCAGCGGTCTGAAGATTCTGCGAGGTGCAGGGCAGCAGGCTCCAAGGAATGCAGGAACAGAGGGCAACGGAATGAGGGTTCTGCAAGGTGCAGGGCAGCGGTTGAGGATTCGGCAGCGGGCTGAAGATTCTGCGAGGTGCAGGGCAGCAGGCTCCGAGGAATACAGGTACAGAGGGCAATGGGAAGATGATTCTGCGAGGTGCAGGGCAGCAGGTCGAGGATACCTCAGTGGTCTGAAGATTCTGCGAGGTGCAGGGCAGCAGGCTCCAAGGAATGCAGGAACAGAGGGCAACGGAATGAGGGTTCTGCGAGGTGCAGGGCAGCGGTTGAGGATTCGGCAGCGGGCTGAAGATTCTGCGAGGTGCAGGGCAGCAGGCTCCGAGGAATACAGGTACAGAGGGCAATGGGAAGATGATTCTGCGAGGTGCAGGGCAGCAGGTCGAGGATACCTCAGTGGTCTGAAGATTCTGCGAGGTGCAGGGCAGCAGGCTCCAAGGAATGCAGGAACAGAGGGCAACGGAATGAGGGTTCTGCGAGGTGCAGGGCAGCGGTTGAGGATTTGGCAGCGGGCTGAAGATTCTGCGAGGTGCAGGGCAGCAGGCTCCAAGGGATGCAGGAACAGAGGACAACGGAATGAGGGTTCTGCGAGGTGCAGGACAGCAGGCTCCAAGGATTCTGTGGAATGTTGGTACAGCGGGCAAGAAATGCTGGAGGAAACAAAATAGATTACTGTTCTTAGGCAGGAACAGGAGGTAGCTCCCTGTCAGCTTGGTGTTTACCAAGGTAATGCAGAAGCAAAGTTACTTGGGTGCGGTTTGGCTTTATGCAGGGAGCATCAGATGAGTTAGGCCACACCTGAGTGTTGCAGAGGAGGGTCCTGAGAAGACTGAGAGTCTTAGTACTACGAGGCGGCGCTAGATTTAGGCTTTTTACGGCGCTGGCGTCTCGGGGCATTACAGGGATGAATTAAAGCGGAGACTGAGAGCCAGGCCTTCTCGTCCAACATCAGTGTGCAACCTCACAAATGAGCTTTTGGAAGAATGGTCAAAAATTCCCATAAACACACTCCCAAACCTTGTGGACAGCCTTCCCTGAAGAGTTGAAGCTGTTATAGCTGCAAAGGGTGGACCAACGTCATATCGAACCCTATGGATTAGGAATGGGATGTCACTTAAGTTCATAGTTGAAGTGGTAGAGGCCAAAACAGTAATTGAATTTAAGCAGGCATGGGATAGGCATAAGGCTATCCTAAATAAAAGATAAATCCAGGTAAAGTATCCATGTAATTGGGCAGACTAGATGGGCCGAAAGAAAAATGTCGGCAGATAAGAACCTATGTTTCTATGTTTCTATATGTGAGTCAAGGCAGGTGAGCGAATACTTTTGGCAATATAGTGTTTATAGGGATATTCAAAGACCACCGAATTGGCCACGAAATTGCACTGAACAGTGAAATTCCCCGTACGGTGCAATTTCAGGACCATTCGGCTACTCAAAAAGCTGGCAGTTCACCAAATATTGACGAATTGCCAGCAAATACTGTGCTGTTCGGCGGCAGTGATATCTCCCATAGAGAAGCTTTGGTTAATCTATTCAGAGACACTGAACAGCAGAGAATTGTCAGTGAAATGCCCTGATTTTCGCTGCACTTCGGGGACTCTGTGGGGAATGCTAAATTCCCCACAGGGTTAGCGAATCGAACTCGCCGAAGTGCAGGGAACGGGAGAGCACGGAAATGTCAGTGACATTCCGGTGTTCTCTGAATAATTCTGATAGTGCAATAGTGCATATAAACAGATATTTTTTAACCCTTCACTACTATGATCATGTTAACAGGTACTGTACCTGAATTCGAGTTAACTCGATCTGGTCATATTCCGCAGCAATGCACGGGAATTTTGTTTATTGCAAATGAAATTTGTTTGCAAATTGGATCTACAATATGTCCGTATAGTTCAAGTACATGAGACACGGCAACTGATATACTGGAACTGGTTGAGGTGCTGGGACTACAGAGTCTCCTAAATTGCAGCAGTCCCAAATGCGTTACCATGTCTGCCCCGTAGACACCGTTCGTTGCAATTTCGTGGCAGTGTGTCTATTCAGAAAGCTCTCAGTTCTCCAACTACTGGCAAATTGACAGTGAAATACGGTGCAGGTGGCCGCAGATTGGCGCAATTCGGCAATTTTCGGCGGCAGTGAAATTGTACCTCAGAAAAGTAATGGTTAATCTATTCTGAGAACGACGAACTGCACCGAAATGTCAGTGAAATGCCCAGATTTTCGTTATTTCAGTAGGACAGATTTAACAAAACCCGTAGAATTCAATGTAAAACTTTAACATCATTTTAAATTGTTGTTAAAATAACTTTTATTCTTTTCATTTTCTGCAAAAAAGCCTTTTTATTTCTTTTAGACAAATTTTGTATTTTTTAGATGAAATTTTTGTTTCCCAATATTTATAAAAGTCTTTTTTAAAATACTGTAACAGACCTTTTAATTATTTTTTAAAGGACCATTTTTATTATTTACAAATATTTTAATGTATTTTCATTGGTTTAAACACGTATTAGGAGAATTGGATAGTTCTGTTTTTTTGGGGAGTTTTTTTGCAGTTTGGTTGAATTTGCTAAGGCCTCTTCAGTGCTTTTTGGGAAGGTTGTAAAACTTTTTCAGGAGGCTTCGGGGGCTACTCCATCTTTAGAAAATAAAAGATATATGTTATAAAAAGGGAATATATATATATATAAATATATATATATATATATAATATTAACCCTATTAAGAGAATAAAACTCACTTTAAAAACATGATCTTAGATGTGTAACTATGTTACTACCAATATCTAATAGATTTAAGACATTATTGACATATGGAAGGAGTGTAGTGTCTGTGTGGCGCCACTAGATGGCTCTATTGTCAAGGCAGGGAAACACAAAAAAGACAGAGTGTATACACGCTAAATCTAATCAGGGAGACTGAGTAGAAGGATAATTAGAATGGTATATGCAAAAGAAAATTTTGTGAAATTAATTCAGTATGTGTATGAGAGATATATATATATAAAGTGTATAGTCCGTAGAACACAGCACTCTCAATGAAAAACGCACGCTTCAAACGAAGCTGTAAATTGCTACAAGGTGTGAATCAAGCTGTCAATCAACAATCAAAGTGCAAAAATTCTAGCACTAGAGAAATCAAAAATCAGTGTGAAAACGCTATAAAATGGCGTTTAAAATCAATAAAACTACACCAAATAGGTATCAGATACCAGGAAAAACAGCACAGCTTGTTACAAAGAAATAAAACCAACTATATAAAAAACGATGATATAAAGAAGTTGGTAAATCCCAGATTGGAAAAAGGTAAAAAAACATATAAAATTATGTGCGACCGCAGGGTGTGTGGAATAGAAATACAGCGTAAAGACACACAAAAAATACAGCGTAAAGACACACAAAAAATACAGCGTAAAGACACACAAAAAATACAGCGTAAAGACACATAAAAAATGTACTAATCAGTCCATATAAAGTGCAATAGAGAATCCAAATTTAAATAAAAAACAGTCCTTAATCCGAAAAAAGGGAAAATGCAATTGGAGATCAAGTTAATAAACAGTCCTAAGTCCACGAAGATAAAAAAATGTATAAATAGATAGATACTGGCCAGAGAGAATGTGCAGCAGCCGGACAAACCAGGAGCAGCGGCAAATCCCCAAGTCCGCTAAAGTAGTGAATCCAGATAACAGGGCTGATGTCAGGCGCTGGCACTTGGTTACAGGGGCTGCTTGTCCTCTTTTCTGTGTCTCGGAGCGTATGCCTGTCCTTTTTGTTCTTTCAGACATGGTGAGTGATATATAGATTAATATATACAGAACTCTGATTCAACTCTGGTATAAAGATTAAAGATTTACAGAACTCTAGTATAACTCAGTGATACACACTGATAGCTGGCAGCCAGTGACAAGACACAGATCACCTCAATTCACAAATGTTTTGTAGAAATTAGTGAGCCCCAAAACACTGCGGGGTACTGGATGTGTGACAAGACACAGATCACCTCAATTCACAAATGTTTTGTAGAAATTAGTGAGCCCCAAAATACTGCGTGGTACTGGATGTGTGACAAGACACAGATCACCTCAATTCACAAATGTTTTGTAGAAATTAGTGAGCCCCAAAATACTGCGTGGTACTGGATGTGTGACAAGACACAGATCACCTCAATTCCCAAATGTTTTTTAGAAATTTGTGACCCCCAAAATACTTGCTGGCACAGTGACAAGACACAGATCACCTCAATTCCCAAATGTTTTGTAGAAATTTGTGACCCCCAAAATAATGCGTGGTACTGGTTGTGTGACAAGACACAGATCACCTCAATTCACAAATGTTTTAAAGAAACTAGTGAGCCCCAAAATAATGCGTTGTACTGGCTGTGTGACAAGACACAGATCACCTCAATTCCCAAATGTTTTAAAGAAATTAGTGAGCCCCAAAAAGACTTGCTGGCACAGTGACAAGACCCAGAAGATCACCTCAATTCACAAATGTTTTAAAGAAAGTTGTAAACCCCAAAAAAACTTGCTGGCACAGTGACAAGACACACATCACCTAAATTCCCTGATATTTGGTAGAAATGAGACCCCCCAGACCCCCCCCAGTAGCGTGGCAGACCGGCAGTAACAAGACACAACTATCTCCTTTGAAATCTCCTCTGAAATGCGTGCAGAATCGGCGCGTGGAAACGTTATATAGTGTGCTGCGGGACTTAGCTCTGTGAGCCCAAAAATATACATCTGTCGTGTCCAACCAAGAAGCTGAGGCCCAAGTATATCGGTCCCTATGTCATAAAAGAAGTGATTTTGCCAGCTGCTGTACGTCTCCGATTGCCGGTGTCTACTCGTCTCCATCCTGTTATTCATGTATCACTAGTTAAACCATGGACAGCTCCTAGACATCGGGTGTTGAATCCTATACCTTCTCCGCCGATTGACGTTGATGGTGATCTAGAGTATGAAGTAGAATGTATCCTTGATTCTCGTTACTGTGGTAGGAGACTGGAATACCTTATTCATTGGAAAGGCTATGGCCCCGAGGAGAGGTCCTGGGAGCCGGCTTCCAATGTGCACGCTCCACGTGTGGTTCGTTCTTTTCATGCTGCTCATCGGTTAAAGCCGGGTCCCGGGCTCTCCCGGAGGTTTTGCCTTGGGAGGGTGGTTCTGTCAGGCCTTACCCTTCGGGCTGGGGGTCTCTGGCGTGCCGGGCTTCATGGTGGCGGGCCGGTGGTGCGTGGGCCTCGGCCGGAGGCGCCGGGTGGTCCGCCACGCGGTGCTCGTGGCGCTCCGGCGTTGGTGGGGGGGCCTGGTCCGGGCTCTTTCCCTGGCTGGCTCTGGTGGGTGGAAGCGGTGCCTGGTGGGGACTAGGGATGAGCCGAACACTCCCCGAGTTTGGTTCGAGCCCGAACCCGAACTTCCCATTTGTTCGGGACCGAACCCGAACCTGAACCCCCATGCAAGTCAATGGGGCTGAAAATTCAGTTTTTTAGAGTGCCTTCCAAGAGGGCATATATGCTAGACATGTGCACAGCACAAAATTTCGTTTTGAACTAATGGATTAGTCCTAAAATGCAATTTATTTAGTTACTAAAGAAATTAGTTTTCAGTTCTTTAGTATGAAAACTAATTTCATTCATCCGAAAACCAGTGGATACAATTACTATTGTAGTGGCTCCTCAGAAGGCTGAGATCGCTGCTTGTTACAGTATCTCTCACTCTCAGCACAATGTGGGCCATATTACATAGTTGGTGCTAACATAACCAGAGCTGTTGTAAACTTCCCAGAACCATTATAGCATATGGAGGTTTTCAGTTTACAACAGCTCTGGTTAAGTTAGCACCAACATTGTAATACTGCCCCGTGTCAGGCAAAGAAGTTACAGTAACTGACTGCTGCTCATCACAGCGCTCAGAGTTTCAGTAAAACTAGAAAATGATATTTTTATATATAAGAGGTTAGAACAATATTATTTCCTTGTTTTACTGAAACTCTGAGCGCTGTTACAGTCAGTTACTGTAACAACTGAGCCTGATACATTGTACTGAGAGATAATGTAACAAGCAGCCGATCTCAGCACTCACAGCCACTGGATTTAAAGGGCTGAAAAAAAAGGATCCTCTCTGTATAATGTTTAGAACATCCTCCTGCATTAATTAATACCCCTCTCTGTATAATGTATACAACATCCACCTGCATTAATTAATACCCCTCTCTGTATAATATATAGAACATCCTCCTGAATTAATTAATGTCCCTCTCTGTATAGAACATCCTCCTCAATTTATACCTGTCTCTGTATAATGTATAGAACATCCTCCTGCATTAATTAATGCCCCTCTATGTATAGAACATCCTACTGCATTAGCATGTGGAGGGTGCAGAACTTCGGATGTTGCGATGTTGCGCTCTTCATTGCTGGTCTCCTTCACTCAATGTAATATCACAAAAAGGACTGAATCTAAAATGTAGTGCATTTTATTTTAGTTTCTTTTGTTTTTTGTACTGAGCAGTTTCGTTTCTCTTGAGTCATACTAAAACTAAATTATCCCAAAATTCTGACTAAATCGTTTTAGTACTAAAACGAATGCACATGTCTAATATATGCTACATATTTGCCATAAAAGGTGTATGGGGGTCCGGGTAGTGCCCTGGGGGACAGGAAACAAGGACAAAAAGTAAAAAAAAAAACATTTTTAAAGGGACAGTGAGTTTTCCATGAAATAAGGGTTAAAAATAAAAACAAAAAATTCCTTCAAATATCGTGCCTAGGAGGTCCCCATAACCTGTCCGTGAAGTGGCGGATTTCTAGGATGTATAGAAATATGTAGAAACCAAAAAATGACATTTCAAATGACGGTAAATGCTTTTCCTTTAATCTATCCATAAACAACTGCTTGGGGAGGCAGTCTGTATGAAAAGAGGAGACATTTTCGGACACGCAGAAAAAGTTTACTGATTTTTTGGCGGTGAAAAGCAGGAGAATGACTGGAGAATGGAAAATTCTAGACCAAATAGCCGATTTGGAAAGTGAGATAAATGGGAGAATTTTTTTGGTTTGGCTATTTTGACCTAGAATTTTCCATTCTCCAGTCATTCTCCTGAGTTTCACCTTTCTCTGAATAACCCTGTCAGGGTTATTCAGAGAGCGGTGAAGAGCAGGAGAATGACTGGAGAATGGAAAATTCTAGGTCAAAATAGACAAACCAGAAAAATTCTCCCATTTAGGCTAGGGTCAGACTAGCGAATTTTTAACGTGCGTTTAGGCGCACTTAATCACGGCCGCACTAGCAGCAAATGACGGGCAATGACGGCCAAAATACGAAGTACGGTCGCACGAAAGTCCGGCTGCGCAACGCAAGTGGAAAATGAACGCATTTTTTCGAGAACGCAGAACCGCTAGTACGGACGTACAGAGTGCGCTGCGTCCACTAGCGGCGTGTGTGCGTGATTTGGAGACGTCAGACCCTGCTCATGTCTGGCCAACATAACGTCCAGACACCCAAAGTTTCCTGGTTTGGATCCGTAAAAAATCACGCACAAAAATGCGCATCGTATGACCGTTTTCGCGCAATCCGTGAAAAAATACGGCAATGCGTTCAGACGCACTTTTTGACGGTCGCTGCGAAAAATGCGTTAGTCTGACCCTAGCCTTATCTCACTTTCCAAATTGGCTATTTGGTCCAGATTGTTCTCTTTTCCTGCCATTCTCCTGGTTTTCACCTTTCTCTGAACAACCCCGAGAGAGAGGTGAAAGCCAGGAGAACTGGCAGGAGAAGAGAACAATCTAGACCAAATAGCCAATTTGGAAAGTGAGTTAAAGGGGAGAATTTTTCTGGTTTGGCTACTTTGACCTAGAATTTTCACTTCTCCAGTTATTCTCCTGCTTTTCACCGCTCTCTGAATAACCCTGTGAATGTTTAATCCCGAGGTGAAAAATAACATTGCTTTAGATTTTTTTCAAACACCAGTTAACCACTTGGCTGCTATGGACGCGCTCAGTGCGTCAAGCCAAGTGGTTCTCCTGTGCTATGGACGCGCTGAGTGCGTCCATGCACAGGAGGCAGCAATCCGCTGGATTCCGGCGGATTGCTGTACCCCCCGGTGCGGGCTGACATCTTGGATGTCAGCCCAGCACTCCGGGACCCCGGTGGAGCAATTAGATGTCATCGCGGCGGCGCGATGACATCTAATTCAGGCGCCCCCCCCCCGCATGTGCGGAGGAAGCGCCTGAAAGGGAGGGGGGAGGTCCTTCGGACCTCTCTCCCTCCCGATTGCCGGGGGCAGAGGGTTAAACCAGGCACCGTTTGGAAGGGCACAGCCTGCCCTTCCAAACGGTGGCTGTGATTAACCCCTGGGGAGCCGGATCACGAATCGGCGCTGAAAAGCGCCGGATCGTGATCCTTTCCTGGAGCTGGCCGACATCTTGGATGTCGGCCAAGCCTCCAGGAACTCCTCCTGAGGACTGGCTTCATCGTGCATAGTCCTGGAGTTAACCCCTAGCTGCCACCAATGGTGGAGATAGGGGGTTCCAATGAACCCCCTATCTCCCGATCCGTGGCAGCTAGAGGTTAATGTTTGATATCGTTGGATCGACCAGAGCATGGCCTTTCCAAGGATACTAAACATGAGCATGAAAAAAAAAAAAAAAAATACAAATATTTTAAAAAAATTCTAAAAAAAATAAACACGTTTTTTGTTTGTTTTTGTTTTGTTAGTGCAGCAATATTGTTCCCATTTCAATTATAATGTGAACGATAATTCTGCACTAACGATTTTTGTATGCGGTGCGTTTGTTAAAAAAAAGCAAAATTTTCCCCAAAAAAAATGTAACGAGACCTCATTTCTATTTTTTTTAACAAGCGCACCCCATACAAAATATAACCGCAAACGATCGCTTGTTAAAATGTGAAAAAAAAACACTTTACACGTAATACATCATTGAAAATTCTAATTTTATTTCATTTTTTGTTATAATATACAGACATGACATAACGTATACATATAATAATGACATATTATGAATCTGCCAAGTCTGCCAGAAAGAACGATATATAATATGTCTGGGTCATATATCAAAATATGGCTATAAAACGCGGTAAACATGATGAGCGAAAGCAGTAAAAATGACCTCAGCACAGAGGTGTGAAAAGCCTCAGCAGTGAAAGGGTTAAATGCAGCATATTAGGATGTTTTAGGGAAATTAATTCTCAAATCTCAATCAGAAGCAGACACCACCCCACCCCCTCACTATATTGTACAATGTATCAATTTGATTACCAGACTAAAAACACCTGGTGTTATGCCCGTTTGTGAACAGAGGTCATTTAGAGTTGATAATCTTTCCACGTACATATTAGTTTTTGATTCAATATCTAATAAACCGTTGCTTATAATATTCTGCAGTAAAGAGCCTCTTTATTTCTATATTTTTTAGTATTTTTCTAAGCATCTTCTATACTTTTTTAAAAATTTCCTTTTTTTTTCGAACTCGACCCGTACACGCCCAAAAAGTTTGAAATTCGCGAACTTTCGAACTGCCAAAGTTCGGGTCGTACTCCGAACCGTCCGAACCCGAACAGCTCATCCCTAGTGGGGACGCCGAACATGGCCGCCGCCATGCGTTCCCGGTGTGGGCGTGGCCTCCCGCAGGAGCCTGGTGGTTGCTGGGGGAAGGCGTGGTATCCCCAGGGGGCATGTCTCCTACTGGGGCTGGTGGGGGAGGGCCAAGGAATCCAGGCTATCCCTTGCTCCAGGAGGGGGCGTGGCTGGAGGCTGGAGACTTCCCTGCAGGAGGTGTGTGCTGGCCTGGGGTTCCTATTTAAACCCACAAGTCCAAGGGAGAGACATCTGATTGTCTTCTCCTGGTTTCCAGTTTCCTCCTGGTTTTGCTTGCTGTGGTTCATGTGGTATCCTGAAATTGCTGCTTTATCCATCCTTGTGTATCTGACGGTCTGCACAGTAAAAGGCTATCAAGCATTCTGGTCTCCTCATTCGTGGATCATGACACCTTTTATATGGAATATATATATTTATTCTATTTTATCTTTGTATATTTGTTTGTTGTTTGTGGAGGAGTGTAGGGGTTGGAGGATTTGGAGGCGAGGAGTATGATCATTGTTTATGTTATGTTTTCTTTGCAGGCATGAACATCGTTTATTTGGTGGGGTGTGTGGTGGTTTGGCAGGGAGTTTTTTCTTTTTCGGAGTATTTTATGTGGTGGAGATGTTGGTAATTGGTAGGGAACGATTTGGGTGTGGTCCCTCTTGGTGTGCTGCTGGAGCAGATGCAGGCGGATCTGCGGCAGTTGAGGGATTTGGGAGTGGTCCCTCATGGAAAGCTGCTGGAGCAGATGAGAGCGGACCTGTGGCAGCTGAGGTCGCCATAGATGGTGGTGGTGTGGTCGGAGATGTTGCCAAGGATGGTGTGGAGCCAGTGGAGAATGAGGAGGCGTTGCAGCTTTGCCGGATCAAGGTGAATCGCTCTATGGGAAGGTTTGTGAGGCAGATGGATGGTGTGGTGGTGCGACATCTAGCCTTTGAAGAGGGGCATGCGGTGTGTTATTTTATGGAGGATGGCGTTCACCTGAATGATGTGAGCAAGGATCTGTTCATCCTGGGACTCAAGGAGGGGATTGAACAACCCCTGTTTTTCCTTGGTGGGGAGCTCTCCCATAAGGGGTTTATGAGAGGAACTCTTGGCGGGGGCTTGTAGGCAGTGCTGGGTTGGGGTTCCTTTTGGGGTTGGGGGTTGGGGTTCCTTTTATTTAGGCTAATATTGGTCAGATGGTTGGGAGTTGGAGGTTTTTGGTGGTTGGTTGGTTTGGAGGTGTGTGGTGGTTGTGGGGAGTCCTCTTTCAGCACTGGGTTATTGTACTATTTTGTTATGGAATTTTTTCTGTCATAGTGGTTGGGTTATTGTGTGGAGTTTTAGCTGTGGCCTATATATATAATAAATATATATATTATTCCACAGTTATGTGTCGTGTATTTTTGAGTATTTATTGTCTCCCTGCGTACGACTCGGTCATCAGTCAGCGACTTACTAAGAATAAGAAAAAGCCATAATCACTGCACAAAATATCAGAAAAACGCCATCACATATGTGTATATCTCTCTCAGTAAGCAACAGACACAGAAATACATATATCTGAGCACAAATCCATAAAGTAACATCAAGTGCAAAGTAACAAAACTCAAAAGATCCCAATGTCTGTATATATCTAACACAATGATAGCTGCTCTACCCCACACAGGAAAACCCATCTATAAACAAGGGGTAACCCTTCAGAAAGGCCTGAATGCCGAATCATTGGGGTACCTAGTCGCAGCATTTTCTGTCCCCTGGGAGTCGGGTATATTTATCTAACACAGGGGCGAGCGGTGAGGCACTGGTTAATATCGGAGTCAGATATACACAGATATTAACTACCTTCCTGCGGTTTGTGTTTAGCTGTAAATTATCTTTTACTCATTTACTGTACCCACACATATTATACACCATTTCTCGCCATTAAATGGACTTCCTAAACGTACAACTATTTCCATCAAATCATATACTTTACTATCCCAAAGGACCCAGGAGGAGTGAGGTTTCACTAACCAGCAGCTTCGAGACCATATCTGCGTAAGTGTGCTCTATTTTTAAGATCACAGCACACAGCGGATATATCGCACACTCCTAATTCCACTCTCTAGGAGGTACAAGAAGATAGAGGACGCCGGGATCAGTGGAGGTGCTACGAACTCGTTAATCTCATTGAACCCGAGGAATTCCCTGCACTTTAAATATGCATGAGAGTTTACACTGAAGGACAGTTCAAAGTACGGACACTAGGTGGCACCATTGCACTAAGTATAAGTCACCGTTACACTGCAATTGTAGCAGGACTGTATTTTATTGTATGAACGTTTAGAAAAGGTTTCAGTAAACAAAGTGTCAACGACCATTTCATTGTGGAAGTAAACACTCAATTGTTTATGCTATTAGGAATTCATGGTGTATCATTAGAATTGAAATGATGGATATATTGTCTATGCAACCATTGTTGATATTTTTGCATTGGAACGTGTATGTATAGGCATATAGTGTCGTGAGCAGCGCCGTATAGAGGGATATCTGGTTTTCTTGTATTTATTGTTGTAGCAGTTGCAAGGCTCTGTAACCATCCCCCTGTTGGCAGCGCGCACGCGTCCAGTGACAATCCATTTTCTATAGCACTGGCTGTAGGGCGCCGGAAAGTGTTACCCCTTCAGCTATATTGTGTTTGGTTATTGAGCGAGGAATTAATACTACTCCTTGTAATTGTTGTTTATTGATGAGTTTTCCTCTGTTTGGGGCAACTTTCCTAAGCGGCACGGGGGGGTTAGGATCTCAGGGACACAGGGGGGGAGATAGGTGGTGCTGACATTGAGTGAATGGGACAATGTTGGACTGAAAGAAGGTTTGAGTAACAACATTGGACAAAGCAAAGAGATAAAATGTAGGGGTTTGGGGCAAAAGGGGGGATAAGACTTTAGGATTGAAGGACGTTGAATGGATGAGGATGATGGGAAAATAGAGTGAGGGGAGATGGAGGTGACGGAGTGTAAAAGCTGGAACAAGAGCATTGGAAATATGGAAATAGACATTAACCCCTTCACTACTAAACACATTTTGCTGAACAGATATTTATAACATTTATTTGAAACACGGGATGCAAAGTTAACAATTAAACATAGGGTTAAATAGAAAGTTTGCGCATAGATTGCTGTTCTGAAATAGTTAAATGAAAATAATGTAAATTCGCTCGTTATAAATTTTTCATGATTTCATTTATTTATCACAGACATATTGTTGGAATGAAAGATTCTGAACTCATGATGGTGTCCCTTATAATCGCACAATGTCACACGGGGTCTGCATTATCTGCATACAGGAAGAAATGGGCTTTGTGTCAGATGCAGTAAATGTATTATTAGTCATAGATACCTGCAGTAAGTCTGTCTGAGGGTCACGGTGCTGTCTGTCTATGCCGGCTTTTCATTGCAGATGTGCTGCAGCTGCTCCATGTCTGAGTATGAACATGAAGGATTGAGCCCACCATACATTTCCTGCTATATTTTGGTAAAGACACCTTTCCCACTACTTGTTCATTAACCCTTTCCCGCTGCAGGACGTTCAATGCCATCCATTCAGCTGATGGGCCTTAAAGATGCAGGACATACATGATGCCCTGCTGTCTCCAATGGGATGCCTCGGCACCTCCCCACAGTCTGCGTGCATCACACGGCCGAACCAGGTGGCGAGGCGTACCTGTACGCCTCGCCACCATCTCTGACAGATTAATATTGGAATTTCTCAGCTTTACTTTGCAGATCTGAGGAAAATAACAATACAATATGCAGATGCAATATAAATTCACACGCTTAACCCCTTCACTACCGATATAAATATCTCTGCCTTCAAAGGCACCATCTGTTGCTCCGATATCGAGATATCTCTATATGCTGATTTGCAGCCAAAAAGCAAATTAAGTTTGTTTGCTTTTGGGCTGCAGAAGGTGTTCCCAAAGTTTTATCCCTGCACGCATAATGCCCAAAAAGCTAAACCTGTAAAATCAGCATCTGAAAGCTCTGAAATATCGGGCTTCCAGCAGCCGATGCAGGAGAAAAAGAAGAAAACAGACCAGCCGCTCAAAAGGCTGTAATTCAATTTGGCAGTAGATGGCGCCACCTACTGGCCAAAATAGGTTATTTACTGTAAGAAATACAATGTGTATGAGCTCAAATATTTCTTAATGTATAATTAATTAAAAATGATTTTACAAAAAAAACACTGGTTTCTGACAATGCTTTTTTGAAAATCACTTGGCAGTGAAAGGGTTAAACATACATGTATGAAATGAAATGCTCGTGTATCACTAGCTGATGTTACAGCAGCATTTTCAGCTTTAATATCTCATAATGCAGTGAATATAATCACTGATAAATCATTAAACGAGATATTGCTTCTGTGTTTCCCTCCTCTCCACCTCCACGTGTCACTGGAGTAATATGTATTGTCTCATATCTAGCTGGGGATTTTATATCAATGTGAAATATACAGACAATTTCATTTGGTTGTGGAAAGTAATTCGGCAGCATCAGCTTCACTTCTCTGATCTCAGCTCACGCGTTTCTCAATACACTGGGGGAAACATCCAGATCTATTTATATCAGAGAGAAGTGATCAGTGAGGCTGAAATAACCCCCCGGCGTCCCCCGTGTATTTGAATATGTCACTGTTGCAGCTGTCAGTGTATATAAGTTTCCTTGTACAGGAGATTCTTATAGTCTGTATGGGACGATTCAGAGCCATAAAGATGATCCCTCTCAGTTACCTGCTGTGCGTCTCTGCGCTTTATATTCAGGGTAAGAATGGATTGATTCTCATACGAGGTTTCTTCACTCTCTATTATTTTCATGATTCACACAATGTATAACTAGATCATTGTTACATTGTGCTGTTTCTCCTCCATCCCTCAGGTTCCTGTGGACAGATTGTGATGACTCAGAATCCAGAGTCTGTTACTGCGTCACCTGGAGATACCGTCACCATGTACTGTAAAGCCAGTAGCAGTTTGTACTCCAGTCTCTACAATAGGTTAGCCTGGTACAAACAGAAACCAGGAGAACCTCCACAGCTTCTTATCTATGGTGCAGACAGCAGACAGACAGGGACCCCAGCGCGTTTCAGTGGCAGTGGGTCTGGAACTGATTACACTTTAACAATCACAGGAATATTAACAGAAGACGCAGCAGTTTATTCCTGTCAGCAGTATCGCAGCGACCCTCTCACACAGTGATACAGAGCCGTACAAAAACCTTCCTCTTTTTCTGCTAATGTTACATTATATAGAAAATGCTTATTAATAGTAAATGTTCTGCATCTCAGTGTTTATATACGACCTCCTGCCCATTATATTACATTCACTGGCGTGCGCAGCCCATTATATTACATTACATTCACTGGCGTGCGCAACCCTTTATATTACATTACATTCACTGGCGTGCGCAGCCCATTACATTACATTACATTCACTGGCGTGCGCAGCCCATTACATTACATTGCATTCACTGGCGTGCGCAGCCTATTATATTACATTCAATTCACTGGCGTGCGCAGCCCATTATATTACATTACATTCACTGGCGTGCGCAGCCCATTACATTACATTACATTCACTGGCGTGCGCAGCCCGTTACATTACATTACATTCACTGGCGTGCGCAGCCCGTTACATTAGGGTGTGCACCAATGGAACAATTTTTTATTTGAAACCTTAGATTTTGCACAAAATACACATTCTTCATTAGAAATAAGAAGCCTGGGGGGCGGAGCTAGCGCCCATCCAAGATGGCCGCGTGAACCCGAGGCTCCCGCACAGCTAGCGCCAAGACCCTTGTTTCAGAGCACCCCTGAGCCGTTTTTTCACCTCAAATCCCCTCATCTAGCTTCAGCAACATGCCAGCCCCAAAACCGCTAAAGAAAACGCGGCCGCAGGACCCATCCGTGGCCCACCATTTCGTCCCGGCCAAAAGGCAGACCGAAGCCTCCCAAGATGGCGGCCAATGCGATATGCTGTACCCAGAGGAAGAGTTACCCACTTCAGCAGACCTAGCGGTTCCGGCCTCCAGGGTAGTCGTGGAGCGCCTCTTTACCAAGATGTCCCAGATGCAGACCTTTCTGGCAGGTGAGGTGGCGAAGTTGGGGACAGAACTGCGGGGGGAGATTGATTCGCTGGGAGCACGCACGGCTGAATTAGAGGACCAGGCCGCAGAGATAACACAGGCTCATAATGAATTGGCGGAGGGAACCGGGGATTTAGCCAAAAGAGTCTCCTTCTTGGAGTCCAAGATGGAGAACTTGTCCAACCGTTCCAGAAGAAATAATATAAGGTTAAGAGGCCTACCGGAATCTGTGTCACCTAAGGATCTCAATGGGACGGTGCAGGGTATACTGCGTCATCTTGCACCGGACATAACGGAGGCCCATCTGTTGATGGATCGGATTCACAGGGCCCAAAGACCTCCAAATCTTTTGTCACTTATCCCACAGGACGTGATATTCCGCATGCATTATTTCACGGCGAAACATCAGATCCTTCAAGCCGCACGCAACCTCCAATTGGATTATGAGGATAAACCCCTACAGCTGTTCCAGGATTTGGATCCCGTGACCCTCCGCCGACGCAGGGCTTGGCGCCCCATTACAGAGCACCTGTCAGCTCATGATATCACCTATACGTGGGGATTTCCCTTTCGCCTGCAGGTGTCGGTGGCAGGCCGACAGGTGGCCCTCACCCCCTCCTCGGATCTTACCGCCTTCTGGGCCGCGGTGAAGTGCCCACCTCTGGAGGATTTTGTCGCCCCCTTGCTCCCGCCATCTTCCTTCCCTCATCTACAGCAGCGTTGGATTCGAGTTGGTACCACGAGCGGGGAGGGCTGATGATGATGGGGCCTGGAGGCCCGCTTCTCTTCTCTCTCTGTTTTTCCCTCCTTGGAGGGTTACCTCTCAAAGGACCTGATGGTGGTGAACCACCATGTGGACCGTACGGGAGGTCTGAGTGCAGTTGCTTTCCAGTTTTTCTTTTGTTTTATTTGCCCTTGGCTCAGGGCCATTTAATGATGCCTATACTGTTTATATGTTATTAGATTTGAAGCTTCTAGTATGCCTAATTGAGTTTCTACTGTCTCGCAGGGGCTCCCTGGGGGAGGTTCGCCCCGGCCGTTCTATTCGGGATGAGGTGGGGGACCCTCCCTCCTGGAATTCCCCCCATTGTTTATAATGTTATATCCAGGTATTGCTCGTGTTTCCAAACTTGGGTGGGGCGTGGGGGTGTCTGGAGTTCGGGGAGTATTCTGGTCTCCCTTGCCCTCCCCTCCAGGGTCGGCCTGGCGCTCCATAAGTCCAGGCGCTTTTTGTGTTATGTCGTGTTTATGTCTTATGTTGTCGGTGGATCTTTGCTTCTTGGGCGTGTCACCCGCTCCTATGCTTTTTTCTTTTCTTTTCTGACTTCATTCACCTCTCTCTCTCCGCCTCCTCTCCTGCCCCTGACTCCAGTTTCCCTTTCCTGCCCTCAGACAGGGTGTCAGGTCCCTAGCCGCCGGCGCCATAGGAGAACTAAAGGCAAAGTGTCTCAGTGACAACTAACAGCGATTCTCTTACTAACCCAAGCTGTTCCAGCAACCAGGTGCTAACTAATGCATCATGATTCCTCCACTACAAAAAAGAGCCACTCCCAAGGCACAAAGCTTCTGCATTGTTCTAGTGAACCCCTCACTAGGAAGGAGCTGCCTTCAATCTCTGCTTCCTCTAACCTGTTTTGTCTTGGTTCCCACCATACTGTTCATAGTTCCTGCTACAAGGATCCTGCTGCCCTGCATCTTGCAAGAATCCTCAGAGCCTGCTGCCTTACATCCTGCAAGGATCCTCTGATCCTGCTGCCCTGCATCCTGCAGAATCCTCAGCCTGCTACCATACATCCTGCAAGGATCCTCTAATCCTGCTGCCCTGCATCCTGCATAATCCTCACCTGCTACCATACATCTTGCAGGTATCCTCTAATCCTGCTGCCCTGCATCCCGCAGAATCTGTTGCTCTACAGGCCCAGGACCCTCTGTAGATCCAGGACTCCCTGCAGACCCAGGACCTCTCTGCAGACCCAGGACCTCTCTGCAGACCCAGGACCCCTCTGCATACCCAGGACCCCTCTGCATACCCAGGACCCCCTGCATACCCAGGACCCCTCTGCAGACCCAGGACCCCTCTGCATACCCAGGACCCCCTGCATACCCAGGACCCCTCTGCAGACCCAGGACCCCTCTGCATACCCAGGACCCCCTGCCTCAAAGACTCTTCCGTTTCTATTTTCCTATTTACTTTTCTAAAGATCTCCTTCACTCTTCCTTCTCCTATTTCTCTCCATGTCTGGTTTAACCTTGCTCTAAATTCAATCTACTCTTTTTCTTTATATGTAGTAGTATAGTTTAGTGTAGTATAGTTTTGTTACTTTTGGTCTACCTTTCTCTCATCTTGCCTTTTAGTTTATCTTATTGCTGATTATTATTTATACAGTGTTTTCCTTTCTTATTACCCAGCTACATAATTGTTTATTCATATTTGTTTACTGCCTCTTATGCCTTACTCTTAATAAATCCCTTTTGTTTATATACGTCTTTCTACTTCTTATCATTGCACATTGGGCTCAAACCGGCCACCCTGGAACCAGCTCCCTCAGACAGGGATGGGGGGGGGCATCTCTGGTGCCCTACTCCCTTTTAACCTCCTCCTTGCTGACTCTGTATGGGGGATAAGGGCCTAAAGATTTTGTCCCTTAACGTTAAGGGATTAAACACACCCCAAAAAAGGCGTCTGTTGTTAAGGGATTTTAAAAGATCCGCGTGTCATATAGCAATGATTCAGGAGACCCATTTTGCCTCTTCCCGCCAATTTTCACTGAGACAAAACCTTCCCTACCACCTACATGGCGTCAGCTCCACAAAAAAAAAAAGGAGTCGCTACTCTGATCCACTCCTCCTGTCCCTTTTTTAAAATTCATCTACAAGTATCAGATCCGGCTGGACGATATTTAATGCTAGTAGGACAGATAGCTTCCACTACCCTAACCCTATTTAACATATATGCCCCTAATGGCTACGACCCCGACTTTTGGACAGAAATCTCATCTTTACTGACAACTAAAGCTGACGGCCGTGTTATCCTTGGCGGGGACTTTAATGCCGCCCCCCAGCCCACTCTGGACAGAAAGGCTTCGGGGGACTCCTTGGGGGCGCCTTTTGGCTACCCCCAGGATACTTCCCTTGAGTCCTTTATGCTTGACCATTCCTTGGTGGACGCGTGGCGCCTCCACCATCCAGGTGATAGGGACTTTACCTTTTTTTCCAACCCCCACCTCTCTTACTCCCGAATAGATCTTTTCCTGGTGTCCCTGACTACGATGCCTTTAATTCCGGCCTCCAGCATAGGGGACATCACGTGGTCAGACCACGCTCCGATCTCCATGACATTGTTCATACCGTCTTACAAACCGGCGTGGTCGTGGAGACTGAATTCCTCATTGCTACACAAACCTGAACATGTTATAGAATTGCGGCAACAGTTTAGAGATTATTTTGGGGAAAATGACGCACCCACCCTTTCCCCTACCACTCTGTGGCTGGCCCATAAACCGGTGATACGAGGCCATCTGATACAATTAGGTAGTAGACTTAAAAAACAAAAGCTAGCATCCCTTGTTTCTTTGACGGACCTGTCTAAATGGGAAGCAATGAACAAACTTTTAGCCCTCAGACGTCTTGACCGCCCAGATTAAAACAGTCAGGACCGCAATCCATCAACTGCTTTGGGAGGATGCGGCCCGCTCACTGGCCTGGTCCAAGCGGATCTATTTCGAATTTGCCAATAAGCCTCACACCCTTTTAGCATCTAAACTTCGCAATAAAACTAGGTCCAAACATATAACGGGAGCCAGGGACGCGGAGGGAGTCCTGCACACGACCCCAGCTACAGTTAATAAACTGTTTACCTCATACTTCCAGACTTTATACAACCATTCCCCGACCCACGTCTCTGACTCTATACCATTGGGCCAATCTATTGACCGTTTTCTGTTTAATGCCCCCCTTCCCCGGCTATCCCCCACACAGAGACAGATGCTTCGACACCCTCCTTCTGAAGAGGAGATCGCAGCGGTCCTTAAATCATTCAAACCTCACAAGGCTCCTGGACCGGATGGGTTCTCTGCCTTTTATTATAAAACCTTTGCACAAACTCTGTCACCGCATTTACACAAATTTGATCTGTCTCTGTGGGAGGGGGCCCCAGCCCCAGCTGATTTTCTCAGCTCTGACATTATTTTAATTCCAAAGGAAGGAAAGGACCCGTCCTACCCACAAAATAATAGGCCTATTTCCCTTTTGAATGTTGACTATAAAATATTCACGAAAATACTTGCAAATAGACTGAATTCCTTCTTGGCCTCTATAATCCACCCGGATCAAGTAGGATTTATCCCGGGCAGACATGCATTTGCTAATACCAGACGTGCTGTGGTGCTGATGTAGCGCATGGCTGGCACCGACTGCCTTCTCTGCTCATTTCCCTGGATGCGGAGAAGGCGTTTGACCGACTAGAATGGCCCTTTTTGTTTCGACTGCTGTCCACGTGGGGCTTCCCAATGACTTTTCTTTTGGTCCTCCGATCCCTATATAATTCCCCTACCTCTGCTGTCATTACCCCGGGTACTGTCCCCACGGGTTTCTCTATAGGAAATGGGACACGACAGGGATGTCCCCTGTCTCCTCTCCTTTTTGCCCTACCCCTCGAACCCCTTTTATCGGCCATTCGTCACTCCCCCCACATCACAGGAGTGACGGTTGGAAAAGAAGAATACAAGGTATCGGTGTACACCGATGATGTCTTGCTTACACTTAGCCATCCCTCCACCTCCATTCCTCACCTGCTGTCCCTCCTGCGTGACTTTTCAGCAGTCTCGGGTTATAAGGTTAACCTAGAAAAGTCAGTAGCTATGCCTTTTTCTCTCTCGGACTCGACCTGTCAGGATATTGGCCTGTCTTCGGGGTTCCGTTTTAATCACTCCTCCTTGAAATACCTGGGAGTGTGGCTAACACCTGATGTGAATGGTTTGTACTCCTTAAACTATGAGGCAATGTTTAAGCTCCTGGGGGAGGACTTGGAGAGGTGGGGGAGAGAGGGGGTCTCCTGCATTGGCAGGATCAATTGTGTGAAGATGAACCTGCTCCCTAGATTACTATATCTATTCCAAGCCCTGCCGATCTGGGTGTGCCCCCGATCTCTTCGACAGCTGCAGTCTCAAATTGAGGGTTTTGTGTGGGCGGGGGGCAGAAAAAGGGTCTCCAAATATGTCCTATATCGTCCTAAGGAACGTGGGGGTTTGGGCCTTCCACACTTGTATAAATATTTTCAGGCTGCTCAGGTTGCACAGTTTGCGATGTTTCATTTGCCCCAACACTCCCAACGTTGGGCCGATTTGGAATCTGACCTATTTGCACCAGACCTCCCGCAATTTTATTTTTGGCTACCCAAGGAGTTCCTCCCGTTATTACGGTCCACTTGTACAGCGACCCTGACCTCATTGAGGGTATGGGACTCCGTCTGGGACAAATTCCACCTCTGCTCTTGTTACTCACCTCTAATGCCTTATCTACGCAACAGAGCTTTTGCTCCAGGATTATCCCCCTCCGTCTTTGCAGCTTTTGAAAATATCAACTTGCAGAGAGTACGGCATTTCAGATCTCCAGGAGATGACTGGCTCTCTTTCTCTGACCTACAATCGAAGGGAGACCTTCGGACCTTTTGACTATTTCAGATTTTTACAGATCCGGGACTTTCTATCTCAACATAACATTTCACAGGCAGCGAGACAGAAACTTACGTTTTTTGAATCCATGTGTGATTCTTGTAGGGCTCCGAAAGCTCTGATTTCCACTTTATATAACCACTTTTCATGCGAGGATGTCTCCTGGCTGACCCCAGGATTCATTGCCCGTTGGGAGACGGATATCGGGGAGGAGTTGGAGGGTGAGGAATGGCAAGATATGTGGGAAAATGTTGCAAAAGTGTCTATTTGTGTTACGCTGAAAGAACAAGCATATAAAACGATGTACAGATGGTATAGTACCCCGGTCTTGCTGTCGCTCCTGCAGCCAGGTACCCCTGATGTTTGCTGGAGGGGCTGTGGGGCTCGGGGTACCTTGTTTCACATGTAGTGGCTTTGCCCGAAGGTGCGTACATTCTGGGACCAGATAGGTGACCTATTAGAGGAGGTGTTTCAACAACCTTACCCACTTGATCCTTGGGCCTTCCTGCTCCACAGGTCCCCGGCATCCCTTCAGGGGCCGGATTGCAAACTCTTTCACAGGATGGTGTTGGGTGCTAGGAGAGCTCTCGCTAAGCACTGGCGAGATGGAGATGTGCCTCCCGTGGAGGTGGCCCGGGCTTATATAGCCGAGGCGCACCACATGGATAAGCTGTCGGCAATAATTCACAACTCACTTCCCTCGTTTTACAAAACCTGGAGTCGATGGGAAGAAACCTATTAGTATCTGAGGTGTGTTAGATGAGTGAGGTTCCCCCTTTCTATTTTCCCTGTCCTTTTTCTTTCCTTTCCTTTTCTTTTCCCTCTTTTGTTTTTTGTGGTTCAATGTTTGTCCCGTCAAGGCCGGCTGCGCGGCATGCCACGGGTTGGGCATAAGGGCTCATCGGCAATATGTTATTCTAACTCGACTGATCTGATAATTTGTTTACACCTTGAATCTGAAAGTTGTGCTAGGTCAGGCTCTACCCACCTTGCCCTCCCTGCCCTGCGTGGCGATGTCGCGGGTGGCTGTTTACCTGTTTTCTGTATTTAAATATTTTTCAAAATAAAGAATTCAAAAAAAAAAAAGAAGAAGCCTGTAATCAGAGATCGAGTCAGTTTTTATGTTACTCATCATGAACCAGATAAGGGACATCTATAATGTCAATGTAGGAGGTGAAAGAGGACCTCTTCACCCAACATTAGGGTGTGCCTGGGCATAACGGGCACACCCCCTGCACTCAACTATGATTACATTATTTATCACACACTTTTTTCTCCTTCTCGGGTAATGACACACACACACACACACACACACACATACACACACATACACACACATATACACACACACACACACATACACACACATACACACACACACATACACACACATACACACACACACACACACACACACATACACACATACACACACACACACACACATACACACACATACACACACATACACACACATACACACACATACACACATACACACACATACACACACACACACACACACACCTTGTGTTCTCTCTATTATTCAGTATGGGTGATATTCACACATAATATTCCAGATGTTCACCTCTGTATAATCAGGGTCAGGATTCTCCATGCGGCTACTAGAGGCATTTTAACCCTTAACCTACTGTGGCTACGTCTGCAGCTAAAATATGATATAAACGGATATACAGATTAAAATTACAATGCGTTGCTGGTTGATTCAGGGAGAAATCTGATTCCCATTATGGAATCAAGAAGCAGGTTTTTCACCAATAAAAACTTTCAGCAAATAATTTTAAAACGTGCCAAGACTTTTTTTTTGTTTGCCTTATTTTGGATCGACAGCAGCCACAGGGATATGCATAGGGTTAAACTTGATGATGTAATAGGGGTCAGAAGTCGTGGCCCTGATTACCCACATCCTGAAAAGTGTGGCCCGCAAGGATGGTAATAGTGGTAGCAGCGACCCAGCAGTGTATATATACACTATATTGCCATAAGTATTCGCTCACCTGCCGTGACTCGCATATGAATTTAAGTGACATCCCATTCCTAATCCATAGGGTTCGATATGACGTTGGTCCACCCTTTGCAGCTATAACAGCTTCAACTCTTCCGGGAAGGCTGTCCACAAGGTTTAGGAGTGTGTTTATGGGAATTTTTGACCATTCTTCCAGAAAAGCATTTGTGAGGTCACACACTGATGTTGGACGAGAAGGCCTGGCTCTCAGTCTCCGACGTAATTCATCCCAAAGGTGTTCTATTGGGTGGAGGTCAGGACTCTGTGCAGGTCAGTCAAGTTCATCCACACCAGATTCTGTCATCCATGTCTTTATGGACCTTGCTTTGTGCACTGGTGCATAGTCATGTTGGAAGAGGAAGGGGCCAGCTCCAAACTGTTCCCACAAAGTTGGGAGTATGGAATTTCCCAAAATGTCTTGGTATGCTGAAGCATTCAGAGTTCCTTTCACTGGAACTAAGGGGCCAAGCCCAGCTCCTGAAAAACAACCCCACACCATAATCCCCCCTCCACCAAACTTTACACTTGGCTCAATGCAGTCAGACAAGTATCGTTCTCCTGGCAACCGCCAAACCCAGACTCGTCCATCAGATTACCAGATAGTGAAGCGTGAGTCGTCACTCCAGAGAAAGTGTCTCCACTGCTCTAGAGTCCAGTGGCGGCGTGCTTTACACCACTGCATCCGACGCTCTGCATTGCACTTGTTGATGTATGGCTTGGATGCAGCTGCTCGGCCATGGAAACCCATTCCATGAAGCTCTCTGCGCAATGTTCTTGAGCTAATCTGAAGGACAAATGAGGTCTGTAGCGATTGACTCTGCAGAAAGTTGGCGACCTCTTTGCACTATGCGCCGCAGCATCCGCTGACCCCGCTCCGTCAGTTTACGTGGCCTACCACTTCGTGGCTGAGTTGCTGTCGTTCCCAAACACTTCCACGTTCTTATAATACAGCTGACAGTTGACTGTGGAATATTTAGGAGCGAGGAAATTTCACGACTGGATTTGTTGCACAGGTGGCATCCTATCACAGTTCCACGCTGGAATTCACTGAGCTCCTGAGAGCGACCCATTCTTTCACAAATGTTGTAAAAAAAGTCTGCATGCCTAGGTGCTTGATTTTATACACCTGTGGCCATGGAAGCGATTGGAACAACTGATTCTGATTATTTGGATGGGTGAGCGAATACTTTTGGCAATATAATGTATATACTGGACATCCGTCTGTAACACGGGGAGAGCAGGAATTCATGAGCAGCAGAATGGGGGAAAAAAGAGACATTTCTCTGGAAATAAATTAATTAG
This sequence comes from Leptobrachium leishanense, assembly GCA_009667805.1. Classification (NCBI taxonomy): domain Eukaryota; kingdom Metazoa; phylum Chordata; class Amphibia; order Anura; family Megophryidae; genus Leptobrachium; species Leptobrachium leishanense. Next base: position 45,192 of record RXON01002982.1, read on the forward strand.
AAAGCAATAAATCAATGAACAAAAAATACAGAAACAAAGTAAAATACCATTACGTCTCTCACGTGTCCCGATCAGAAGATATACAGGGATATTCAAAGAGCACCGAATTGGCCACGTATTTACACCGAACAGTGAATTTCCCCGCACGGTGCAATTTTGTGGCCATTCGACTATTCAGAAAGCTGGCAGTTCGCCAAATATTGGCAAATTGCCAGCAAATTACGTTGATCTTCGGCGGCAGTGAAATCCGCCATAGAGAAGCAATGGTTAATCTATTCAGAGACACCGAACAGCAGAGAAATGTCAGTGAAATGCCCTGATTTTCGCCGCCCTTCCAGGACTCTGTGGGGAATGCTGAATTCACCGCAGGGTCGGCCAATCGAAGTCGCCGAAGTGCAGGGAACGGGAGAGCACGGAGATGTCAGTGATATTCCGGTGCTTTCTGAATAATTCTGATAGAGGAATAGTGTATATAATCAGTTATTTTTTTAACTCTTAGTGCCGGGAAATATATATTTTGTACTAAGTACTAGAGAGGATTCGCCAAAACCCCCGAAAAGAGGTGCCTTCCGTCTCCCGAGAAACAGAAATTAAAAATAAAAAGGAGGGGTGGCGCTTCACTCAGAAGCCGTGAGAAACACTGTACAGAAGAAGAGTTCTTATATACAGACGTAAACTTAAAAAGCAGTCTTTGCGAGGTATAGAGGGAGAATCCAGATGGAACACGGTGTCTCTTCCTTTCACTTTTGATTCGTTCACGGTTCACAGTTACTTCATAAACCTCAAGGAAACAGAGACAGCTCCAATAGTATAATAAGTGTAGCGATGTGTTAAAGTTTACTGTGGCAGTACCCATTTTTGGCCACAAGATGGAGACTATCACGATTTAAGATCCTGGACACTTGAACTACATATCCATGCATGCTTTGCGAAGAAACAGGAAGTGGGTGGGTTTGTGGAGAGCCTGTACATCCTGCACCTCGTGGAGAACAGGCAGAGCGCGCCAGGGAGCTGAGGAGAGCGGATGCACAGGGACACACACAGAAGGAAAGATCAAGAGCTAGGCCGGAGCGCAGACAGAGTGGATTGGGCCTCACAATCGGGCCACCCAGCCTTGCGGGAGAGAGACATCACCAGCTGTATTCCGGGTGCAGTGCTGAGGAGAGAAGACCCCTCGAGTAAGGAGTACCGCGGTCGATGGAAGCGGGGAGCAGGCGGTAAGCTGGCTGAGTTGCGGCTGACCGACAGAAGGCCAGACAACAGATCCGGTGGTCGGCGTCCCCAGTCAATATCGAGCGGAGAGACGTCCTGGGTCAGCGGAACCTCAAGCTTGCGCTGGATGGGTGAGAGGCCCCCAAGGCCGTGTGTAAATTTAAGCGTACACTGCTGTTTCCTTCTAAAACCCACAGGGCCCCAACTGACTAGTCGAAGACATCGTTAAAGTGAGCTCACTGGCCAGTAGAAAAGTACCCGGGTACCCTACATATATAAATATATATCACTTCAAGTTCTGGGACTTAACCTGTGCAGGACTCTGTTTTCCTTTTTAAAAATCCATACAAGGGGGCAAAGAAAAAGCTACATTCTGAACGATTTTTCCTTTTTTTGTTCCCGCTGCGCGTCTATCGTAATACGAGAACTGTGTATTTTATTGTGTCCCGCTACGCGGTTTTTCCTCGAATTTCGTATCTTTTAATTTTCTGCTCGGTCGGGGTTTTTTTCCGAAAATACGAAGCCCTCGTGTTTTCGTTTCTTTTACCGCTACGCGTTTATCGTGTTACGAAAGTACTGTAAATCTTCCTGCATATACCGTGTCTTAAGAGCTGCAAACCTTTTAGTAAACCTTTTGAATTATAAAACTGTTCAGCGTGTTGGAGTATATTTATTCCCTAGTGCGGGGAGACTGACCCGTGGTTCATTTTCAGCGGCTCCTCCGGGAGTGAGCGCTACATATGATTTTCACACATCTGTTTAATATACAGTGAGAATGATTTATACTCACACTGTATGAGAGCTGCCAGCTCTCAAATGAATGACCCTCAGTTGTTATGGGCCACCTAAATTGCCCCAAACTAGGCATGTACTGGTCATAGGGACTACAGGGAGATTCCCGGGGGGCCTATGGCTAAGTGGGCCAGTGTGAATGCTGGTTCACCGTGCGACTCCTCGCACTGCCCTTAATGGGGGGGCTGAGAACTTCCTCACCGTCTGTAAAACTGATGCAGTCTGCTGCAGTCTCATATTGGGGTCACCTTGCCAGTGAGACCCACTGCGCATACGCCTCACCTTAAGAAATGGTGCACGCTCAACCTCAGTGCTGCTGCATTGATTTACCCAATCACCAGTCTGCAGCAACACTGGTTTCTGCAGAGAGATTGATTGAGTGATCCCATTGGTTTATATACTATTTTTGTGTGTGTTTGCATAATTAAAGTGGGCCGGTCTGGATGAAGCCCAGGGCTGATTTGTTGTCCCAGTTCAGCTCTGCCCCAAACCGATCTCCAACAAGATATTCCTGGAGGGTACAAGGATTTAAACGAATGGTCTCCCAGAAGATGTGATAGTTTGAATCCAAAGATCGAAGGAAACCAAGGACAGCTTCCGTAAAAGAAGGTCATAATCCTTTTATTCAGCTTGCATAAAAAACAAATAGTAGAGGTACATAAAAGACTAGCAGACGCGTTTCGCCTATAAAACAGGCTTCCTCAGTGGCAAAAAGATGTTTGTTTGTTTTTTATTTTTTTTATTTTTCCTTTTTTGTCTTTTTTTACTTCTGCAATTGTTACTTATTTCTTTTTAAGGCACTGTTTTGCTTCGTGGTTAGAATGCTGATTTAGCATGTTTGTTTATTGATATTTTGTATTACTTCCCTAAGTACTGGCATGTTTTCTGTGCTTCACTTGGTGCCTTGTAGCTTTTTCTTCTATTATTTATAAAATCCATAAAATTGTGTTATAAAAAAAAAAAAACAGGCTTCCTCAGTGGCAAAAAGATGGCCCGTACTTGCTGTCAGTTCGCCAAAATCTGTGTGTGAGCATTTCACAGAGCTCCACAGCAATAAACCTCACAGTAATGTGCGCTGTGTATGAGCATTCACAGGGTTATTCAGAGAGAGGTGAAAAGCAGGAAAATGGCTGGAAAATGGAAAATTCTAGGTCAAGATAGTCAAACCAGAAAAATTCTCCCATTTATCTCACTTTCCAAATCGGCTATTTTGACCTAGAATTTTCACTTCTCCAAAAGTTCTCCTGCTTTTCATCTCTCTCTGAATAACCCTGTCAGTGTTATATGGGAGTACTGAGTTATGTGTAAGAGTAGTTAAAAGAAGAAACCCTAAAACTCGACGGTGGGGGGTGACACTCTGAGTTACCGCACCAGGTGACACTAACCCTAGTGACGCCACTGAAATAATAAATGCTGAAAGGTGGTGATAAATGGATTTTCAGGCAGAAAAATAGAGCGAATGAGACTGAAATCATTTTTAAACATCATACTTTTCTGGGAGACATGCTTAAATGGTGGCCAATAATAAGCTTTTTCGGGCATTTTACCGCAGCGCCATTTTTCGAATGCTCAGACCAAATGTTTAACTGATTCAGCCAATAATTTGATTTCGAAAAATCAGGTAATAAAATTAAATTGAGCTCTAAGCTCCTACATGGGGTGTTAAGAATTTAGGGTTCCCTCTGTTCCCAATACTAAACGCCAACTATAGCGCGCGTTGTACAGCCACTACCTCAAGGTGCTCCGGCCCTGTAGAACGTCACTGGATGAAATGCATTTATTGATCTGATATCTGTTATTATCAGCCAGGCTTAAAAGTTTTCCATCCGAACATGAGTTTCTATTTAACGTCTAAAGTTATACGCAGGACTGTGTGTGCGTGAAGGATCAGGTTGTGGATGTAGGGGTTTATGTCTGTGGATCGAGACTATCAGGGTTATTCAGAGAGAGGTGAAACTCAGGAGAACTTTTGGAGAAGTTAAAATTCTAGGTCAAAATAGCCAAACCAGAACAATTCTCCCATTTATCTCATTTTCTAAATCGGCTATTTCGTCTAGGTTGTTCTCTTCTCCTGCCAATTCTCCAGATTTTCACCTCTCTCTGAATAACCCTATTGAAGTTAAATGTTTTGTAATAGGAGTAAGAGGAATAAATGACTTTGTAGTGGAAATAGGCTGGAAGATGGCCGCCATTGTAAGCCAGGCGACCATCTTGTTCAGAATATTGGTTCACTTGGAAATAATTAGGTAGTTTTTAGTTGAAACTAGAATCAGGCATACGTAGAAATTTAGGAATGTGTTTAGATTAGCAGAAAAAGCAACTAAAGCCCTATGAAAGATCTCTGCTGTTCCTGGCACGGAGGAGAAAAGCGAAGTAGATACTCCAAGGTCGTTGGGGCCCGCAGAAAGACAAAGGAGTATAGAGATCAGACCAGGTGCCATCTGTAACAAGTAATTGTAGGCTCTAGGGAGGGGGGCGCAGCCCGGAACAGTGAGAGCAACTAATTATGATTTATTGAAACTAACACAAAGTTTGCCATTTTACGGCCAATTAATGAAATGTCTTTTGTATTAGACTAAGGGAGGTACTAACCCACGTGGGGTGGGAGAGTGTCATGGGGAGGTGGGCTGATTGGGATGTACCTAATTGTGTATTTGGGGTATAAGATTGGATGTCACGAGGGACTCGGGGCTCATTCTTTGCGATTGAATCCTGTTTGAGCATCTGTTGTGATATCACAATAAAGTTTGCCTTTCCTGAAGAGACTCGTGTTCAGACATTCCTTGCTCATGTCCGGTCCGGCCTCATCCCGAGTAAACCCGTCTGATTCCGGTTACATTTCTGGGGGCTCCGTTGCCGGGATACGGGCCCTTACCGGCATGGCAACGACTGCTGAACCAGGGACGGCATACCCCTCTGATTAATGGACTAAGGGGGGACCTTTGGGCATTGGGGAAAACTAAACTAAATGATCAGGTTGTACTGTTAGGTAAATCAATGCAGAAATTGCCGGAAATGTTTTTTTTGTTTTTGAAATTCCGGTGGGGAGGGATTGGGTTTATGTGACTGTGAAAAGAATTGCCCAAGGGATTTTGATATTTGGGGCATTTGTGGTACTGATTTTGTATTTTGCAAATTTGATTTATGGACTATCACGTGGAGTATGCCCCAAGTGCACAAGCACCACCAAAATCTGGAATGGTACGCACCCGGTGATGGAGAACCGTACCATGTGGAGACAAAAGCGAGAGGCGCTATCTGGAACCCAGCTGAAAGGACATTTACTTGTGCAATTTAAATATGACTATGCTAAAAAGTCTGGGCAAACCACGTGTTGGGTGTGTAGTAGACTGCACCCAGAGGCAATTTATATACCATTTGTATCTGTTCCAATGAATTTGAGTATGTTTGTATCAGAAAATGTTACAGTACAGGCAGTTGATATGTCAAGAGAGAAACCAGAACTATTCAGTCCTGGGTACCCCATAACAGGACCAGTGTACCAACCAGAGTGGTGTTTTCAATTAGGCCCAGATAAGGAGATAAATAACGGGAGTGGGTTATGTTATTCAAGTGAGTTCAACTGGACATCATACATTTACACATTTAATACAAAGGAGCAGTCAAATTTTCTATACATACGATGTAGAAAGCTCACAAGCGAACAGGAGGAGGTGATTGCGAATGTGACGAATGGGTGGCAGAGTGCACTGGATATGATGAAACGACTGAGACAACTGATGATAGAAATATCAAAGGGAACACTATATTTGTCACCATTATAGTGAAAGGAGAGCACCAGGTGTGCTGTGAAAGAGTGTGTTACATATGGGTACCACCTACAGTAACGGGAATGTTATTTGGCTAAATTGATCCCAATCCAGAGGGTAAGGGGGGAAGACACTAATTCAGACACAACACTTCACCCTAGGTATCCACTGGTGTTTGGAAGATAGAAGAGAGAGCTATTCAAGAAAGCGGATCGAATATGGGCATGGCTTCCAGTATGGACTGGATGGGGAAGAGAGTTGATGGCAAGAATGAACAGTTATGCCAGTTTGATGGATGAGATTTTGAATAAGACTAGTTGGGATATTCAGGTGCTGAATCTGGAAGTACGGGAGATACGAAAAGGTACAAATGATATATGATATGGCACTGGAACAGATTAGTGCAGCCCTGAATGGATTGTGTGAGATGACAATGTATTATGAATGTTGCCACTATGCAAGAAAGCACTGACACCCACACAGACACAAAACGATACCACTGATTATCCCACAAGGTATGTTCCCGACGAAAATAGGCGCCCCCAAAGTATGAGGAACTCGAGAATAAAAATAGTGAGGTGTAATGGCTACAAGTCTCAGGAGAAGAGCCTGAGGCTTGAGCCAAGGGGGGAATGTAGTGGAAATAGGCTGGAAGATGGCCGCCATTGTAAGCCAGGCGACCATCTTGTTCAGAATATTGGTTCACTTGGAAATAATTAGGTAGTTTTTAGTTGAAACTAGAATCAGGCATACGTAGAAATTTAGGAATGTGTTTAGATTAGCAGAAAAAGCAACTAAAGCCCTATGAAAGATCTCTGCTGTTCCTGGCACGGAGGAGAAAAGCGAAGTAGATACTCCAAGGTCGTTGGGGCCCGCAGAAAGACAAAGGAGTATAGAGATCAGACCAGGTGCCATCTGTAACAAGTAATTGTAGGCTCTAGGGAGGGGGGCGCAGCCCGGAACAGTGAGAGCAACTAATTATGATTTATTGAAACTAACACAAAGTTTGCCATTTTACGGCCAATTAATGAAATGTCTTTTGTATTAGACTAAGGGAGGTACTAACCCACGTGGGGTGGGAGAGTGTCATGGGGAGGTGGGCTGATTGGGATGTACCTAATTGTGTATTTGGGGTATAAGATTGGATGTCACGAGGGACTCGGGGCTCATTCTTTGCGATTGAATCCTGTTTGAGCATCTGTTGTGATATCACAATAAAGTTTGCCTTTCCTGAAGAGACTCGTGTTCAGACAATCCTTGCTCATGTCCAGTCCGGCCTCATCCCGAGTAAACCCGTCTGATTCCGGTTACATTTCTGGGGGCTCCGTTGCCGGGATACGGGCCCTTACCGGCATGGCAACGACTGCTGAACCAGGGGCGGATCCAGAGACTAGTCTCGGGAGGGGCACTTACAGAAAATAAGGTGTTTTAGCAGAGAGCCTGACTCACGAGAACTTACAGAGGGCCCGGCTCACAGGAGCTTACAATCTAGAGGAGCAGAGGGCCCGGCTCACAGGAGCTTACAATCTAGAGGAGCAGAGGGCACCCAGGAGCTTACAATCTAGAGGAGCAGAGGGCACCCAGGAGCTTACAATCTAGAGGAGCAGAGGACACCCAGGAGCTTACAATCTAGAGGAGCAGAGGGCACCCCGGATTTTACAATCTAGAGGAGCAGAGAGCCCCCAGCTCACACATGGATTTGCCCCAGGTCATGGATTTGCCCAGCTCATGGATTTGTCCCAGGTCATGGATTTGCCCAGCTCATGGATTTGCCTCCAGGTCATGGATTTGCCCAGCACATGGATTTGCCCCCAGCTCATGGATTTGCCCAGCTCATGGATTTGCCCCCAGGTCATGGATTTGCCCAGCTCATGTATTTGCCCAGCTCATGTATTTGCCCCCAGCTCATGGATTTGCCCAGCTCATGGATTTGCCCCCAGCTCATGGATTTGCCCCCAGGTCATGGATTTGCTCCCAGCTCATGGATTTGCCCCCAGGTCATGGATTTGCCCCCAGCTCATGGATTTGCCCCCAGGTCATGGATTTGCCCCCAGCTCATGGATTTGCCCCCAGGTCATGGATTTGCCCCAGCTCATGGATTTGCCCCCAGCTCATGGATTTGCCCCAGCTCATGGATTTGCCCCCAGGTCATGGATTTGCCCCAGCTCATGGATTTGCCCCCAGCTCATGGATTTGCCCCAGCTCATGGATTTGCCCAGCTCATGGATTTGCCCCCAGGTCATGGATTTGCCCCCAGCTCATGGATTTGCCCCCAGGTCATGGATTTGCCCCCAGCTCATGGATTTGCCCAGCTCATGGATTTGCCCCCAGGTCATGGATTTTCCCCCAGGTCATGGATTTGCCCCCAGCTCATGGATTTGCCCCAGGTCTTGGATTTGCCCCCAGGTCATGGATTTGCCCCCAGCTCATGGATTTGCCCCCAGGTCATGGATTTGCCCCAGCTCATGGATTTGCCCCCAGGTCACACATGGATTTGCCCCCAGCTCATGGATTTGCCCCCAGGTCACACATGGATTTGCCCCAGGTCATGGATTTGCCCCAGCTCTCACCTGGATTGTTGCCCCAGCTCCGGCAGGGGTTGAGGGACCCAGATGCCGGGCAGCGCGGAGCGCCTGCCCGGTCTTGAACAGTCCGTCCTGTGAAGTGGATGCGGCTGTGTGCTTGCGCAGCCGGTCACGCGGTCCGGCCAGTCAGGTGGTACAGAGACTCAGTACCACCTGATTAGCCGGACCACGTGACCAGCTGCGCACGCACACAGCCGCATCCACTTCACAGGACGGACTGTTCAAGACCGGGCAGGCGCTCTCGCGCTGCCCGGCATCTGGGTCCCTCAACCCCCGGGCCAGTTTTAGGGGCGCGAATGCACCCCTAACAAAACTGCGCCCGGGGCCACGGCCCCCCCACGCTACGCCACTGCGGGCAGGCACTCCGGCGCTGCCCGGCATCTGTGTCCCTGGCTCAAATCTCGGGGGGGCAATTGCCCCGTTGCCCCCCTGGATCCGCCCCTGTGCTGAACACTGTAGCGGTTGACTGCAGGTGCGAGTGATCCCGCTGGTTGGGCGTCCGTTGAAGGTGAGCTGACATCTGCAGGCGCCAAGCAGGATTTCCTGATCAGTGGACCTCATCTCATCTCAAACGGACCCCCCAGCCTGGGAACACTGGGACACCCCTGAGTCTGAGGAAACAGCGAACAGCGCGGCGATAGGTAAAGTGTCTTCTATGTTTGTATGTCTAATGGAAATACTGGTATAATGGGAAACGTCCAACCGAAGTTGGATAAGGAGACCCCTGGCCACGGTTTCGTTGGCATACCGAGCCCGCCGCCAAAAGCACGGGGCCAGAGAGTGGCTAGCGCGTGTCTGGACCCGGGGGATCGGATACTAACTATTGATTGTATTGATTGAATTGATTGTATTGAATTGTATTGGAGTCTGTATTTGAGGGAGATGGGAGCCGCGTGGAGTTGCGTAGTCGTAGTCAGTGTTTGTAAATAAAGCTTCACCACGTGGACAAAGGAAAGGCGGAGAGATTTCTGTGACCGGGCTTAGAGCCCTGTGTCAGTGTGTACGTCGTGTAGTGAAGAGGGCTCGTTGGGGCCAGCGGTAGCTGCAGAGATAGTGGTGCCGGGTGGGTAGAATTACTCATAGGCAAATTGGAATTGCAGACGGGAGTGTAGTTATAGAACGGGGTGCACATAGTCACAAGCAGTCAAGAGTTAGAGCTCAATTAACGGGGTATAAGGAGCCAAAAGGAGGGACGGTGTGCCCTCGGCTAGTAGAAAGAGTTGAATTGTTTATGAATTGTGTTGTGTTGAAAGTATCTGGTACGGTATGGGTTGTGATTGATTGCTGAGACTGCTGTGAGTGATTGAGCGCCTACTCGCATTGCGAGAAAGGAAACTTGAGAGTGGACTCCCAAGGTACGTTTCCGGCTCAGGCGACTGCAGTCCGGCTACTGACGGAGGAAGCGGGTCAGATATATATATATATATATGAATTGTTGACTGAAGTACCAGACTGTAAATTCTAAGTGTTCTTGCTAAAGAGTAATATCTGCATTGTAAAAAGGTTACTGTATTTTTAAGAGTAACAATGGGTAACGGATCATCCAAGCCCAAAAAGGTAAAGAAGGGTGAGACACCCTTAGGATATATGGTGCGGAATTTTGAAGCACTATATACAACACATGATTATGGTGTAAAATTAACTAAAGAAAAGTTAACGGGAATGTGTACAATGGCGTGGCCACTGCTGGTTCCAGAGTGGCCAGAGCAGGGGTCAATGGACCTGGAGCTAATACAGAAAGTGCATTCCCAAGTAACCAGGAAATGCGGACATCCTGAGCAGTACCCATATATAGATATATGGAAGTATTGTGTAAAAGATAAAAATTATTTTATAATGATGGCGGGGACATAACAAGAAGCAGGTACCCCCCCAATAAAGAAAATAATAAAAAGAAAAGACCGGTGTTGGTAGAACAACCGGAGGAGATTGATTCCCTGCCCCCGCCCTATCCATCATATTATGGGGCAGCTAGAGAAGTTTTGTGTGTCGCGGTTGGGCGGGCGGCTGCTACTGCTCCGCAGGCTTGCTCCGCTCCAGCAGGCGGGATTGCGGAGGAAAATGAGGGGGCAGTGGGTGGAAGAGACAGAGAGGTCCCACCAGGAAAGATCGAAATGTCCGATGGGAGCATATATAAATTGGTAGACCAAGAGGACAGTGATGATAATGATGAGTGTGAAAATAAGTCTATATATATATATATATTTAGTGTTTTAATATACCAGTAAAATAAAGATAATTTACAAGTTTTGTGTGTGGATTATGTAATGATATTCAGGAGTTTCTGAGCCCCCATTTCCCCCTGGGCCAGAAGAAAATGAAATGATCAATAGATCAGATGGTAATCTAGAAGGTTTAAAAAAAAATTACAGTGCTGTATAACTTGTGTATGTAATTCGGACTGATTATTCGAATGTGATATCAGTACTGTTCTGCGTGAGTGTGAAGTCAGAGAATGTGATTAATAAATAGTGTGCTGTATCGAATGATATATGGTAGAATGTTTTTGTCTGATTGTGTTTATAATTGATCTATCAAACTGTTCAATTAAAAGTAAAGTGTGATAAGTAAATAATTTAGAGTGTGTAATGGCTGAGAGGTAGTGAGAGTCTCCGTACTTGTTTCCTCCCCCCCCTCTTTTCTGACACACTGTTTGAGCGGAGAGGGGGAAGGGGGGAGTTGGCTTTTTGCTCTCTGATAGACAGAGAAAGTAACCCTTTGTGTGTCTGTGCAGCGAATTCAAATTAAAAAGAAATGAAGAAGAAAAATTACTATGTTTAGCTAATTTTTAACGTGTGCTACAATAGAATGTATGAAGTCTGTTGAGTGCAAGATATATGTTTATATTTTGTGTTGATATTATCCCAAAAACTCTAGTTTTGTTCACAGAGCTAGAATTAAATAAAAAAGGGAGTAGTGGTTTTTATATTGTTACAGAATATAACAATAATAAGTATAATAATAATATACAATATTGTCTACCAAAATATAATACAATTTATTAACAAATTAAATGGAAACATATGAAACGGTTAGAAAATTAATATTAAAAGAGCAGTTTGAGAAATAATTAAAGTAGTTTTATACTGTTTTTATGTTTTATATAGTTAAAATATAGCAAAATTATGATTAATAATTCAATTAAGAATATATTTTTATTTGATTTCTGATGGGATGTTTAGAATGGTCTTATAACAATGGAATGGTTTATTTTTATTTATTTTTTTCCGATATGGTATTAAGAGTCTGTTTTGGCTACGGGAGAGAGATCTCTGAGAATATTGTTTATACAATGTGTATATGTATATGCCCGAATGTCCTATCCAGCTCCTGGGGCGGGATATTTTTTGCAAATTGCAAGCCCAAATTATATTTTTTCCCGGGGGTCACGCTAGATTAGACCTGCCTGAGAGTGGCAGCTCTGCACGGCAGCACAGCCCAGCCAGTCAGTGCATCCAACCCGCAAAGAAAAAAAAAATTGCAGTAATCATGCCCAGAGAAGAAGAATGGCGTACAGCATTAACTCTGCCGGCTGCCCCCGGACCCGCACACACTACTCCTTGGAATTCCTGAGGTGTGGGCGGAGGAAAACCCGCCCGGACTAGCTGTAAATATTCGCCCAGTGTACGTTGATTTAAGACCTGGTGCAATGCCTGTGGCTTTAAGACAATATCACATCCCACAAAAAGCCAAGCAGAATATCCAGACACATTTGCAGAGATTTAAAGACCACGGCATATTGAAATTCTGCGTGTCACCGTGGAACACACCATTGTTGCCAGTACAGAAAGAGGGCACACAAGAGTACCGCCCAGTCCAAGACTAATTCCCGGACATACAAAATATTACACGGTGCTTGATTTAAAAGACGTTTTTTGTAGCCGTCTGGTTCCGGCAAGCCAGCCCCTTTTTTTTTTTTTTTCAGTGGGAGGTATTTACAATGGATGCGCGCTCAGCCAGGACCTCTTGTCCTTCAACGCTCAGCCACACAAAGTTGTTCTATTATTAATTACTGGCTTCTCCCATAGAAAAAGACTGTCTCTCTGCCACAAAAGCCCTGCTACATCTGCTGTGCCATGCAGGTTACAGAGTGTCCAAAAAGAAAGCACACATATGTAAACAGACTGTGAAATATCTAGGTTTTCAATTAACAGGTACCAAGTGTGCACTGGGGGCAGAGAAAGAATAGAAAGCAGTATGCCGAATACCCCAACCAAAGACAAGCTGTCCCTTGGACAAGTTCTTTATGTCAAGGTGCCCCATGGTGTCAAAGCCCTGCTGGACGTCAAAGGAAGCTACTGGTTCAGCAACAGCCGGATGACGAAGTACCAAGCTATGATGTGTGAGAATCCACAGGTTCATTTGGACCTCATCGCTACCCTGAACCCTGCTACTTTACTGCCTGACTGCGAAGAGGATCCAGATCATGAATGCCTCCAAGTCATGGAAGAAGTGTTCAGTAGCAGGCCAGATTTGAAAGACGTACCCCCTAGACAAATACGATCTACAGCTGTTCACTGATGGTAGCAGCTATATGAATGATGGGAAGAAAGTCTCTGGCTATGCAGTAGTCTCAGCAGAAGGAATTATTGAAGCAAATTCTCTACCAGCCCATACATCTGCACAACTTGCTGAGATAACAGCTCTAACAAGGGCTCTGCAAATCTCCGAAGGCAAAAGAGTGAATATCTAGACTGACTCCAAGTATGCCTTCATGACGGTCCATGCACATGGTGCACTCTACAAGGAGAGAGGCCTACTCACTTCCTCAGGACAACAAATCAAGTATGCAGCTGAAATCACAGCCCTTCTAGAAGCTGTATGGAAACCAAGTGCTGTCAGTATTATGCACTGTCGTGGCCACCAGAAAGGTCATGATGAAATCCCGAAAGGCAACAGGCGCGCAGACCAGGCCGCAAAAGCGGCTGCAACACCATTGCTAACAACTGATCAAGCCAAAGTCCTGCTCTGCAAGCAAGAGGACCAACCTGCCATGCCAAACTACGAATTTTATATGAATTGGAGAAAATTTGAATCTGGAGGCGAATTTATTGACATTGTTTTGCACAAATGGCACAATGACTATGAACTATTAGAACTCAATTATGATTATATTCAATGGCTTTTCCCAACTCAGTCCCCTAGGCCGAAATTTCTACTCCACTCCTCTGAACCCTCAAGAGACACGTTTTATGATTAACACCTCAGAAGTTCAGCAAAGACTCCGCCGAGTATACAAAATGATGCTGAAATTCTTCGGCGTAAAATTAATGGGGGAGTATGGAGAAGATACAAAAGAAAGAAACCAAAGTTGAACGAGCAGAAAATTCGAGAGAATGAACCGCAAAGATTTTGATGTCCAAACTGTGCCAAGAGATGCTATTAGGCTGGTTGGATGTGCTGCCGATAGTCTTATTACACATTAGGTGCAGGCCCACCCCCCAATTGAAGCTAAGTCCGTACGAACTTATGTTTGGACGGCATACCCCTCTGATTAATGGACTAAGGGGGGACCTTTGGGCATTGGGGAAAACTAAACTAAGTGATCAGGTTGTACTGTTAGGTAAATCAATGCAGAAATTGCCGGAAATGTTTTTTTTGTTTTTGAAATTTCGGTGGGGAGGGATTGGGTTTATGTGACTGTGAAAAGAATTGCCCAAGGGATTTTGATATTTGGGGCATTTGTGGTACTGATTTTGTATTTTGCAAATTTGATTTATGGACTATCACGTGGAGTATGCCCCAAGTGCACAAGCACCACCAAAATCTGGAATGGTACGCACCCGGTGATGGAGAACCGTACCATGTGGAGACAAAAGCGAGAGGCGCTATCTGGAACCCAGCTGAAAGGACATTTACTTGTGCAATTTAAATATGACTATGCTAAAAAGTCTGGGCAAACCACGTGTTGGGTGTGTAGTAGACTGCACCCAGAGGCAATTTATATACCATTTGTATCTGTTCCAATGAATTTGAGTATGTTTGTATCAGAAAATGTTACAGTACAGGCAGTTGATATGTCAAGAGAGAAACCAGAACTATTCAGTCCTGGGTACCCCATAACAGGACCAGTGTACCAACCAGAGTGGTGTTTTCAATTAGGCCCAGATAAGGAGATAAATAACGGGAGTGGGTTATGTTATTCAAGTGAGTTCAACTGGACATCATACATTTACACATTTAATACAAAGGAGCAGTCAAATTTTCTATACATACGATGTAGAAAGCTCACAAGCGAACAGGAGGAGGTGATTGCGAATGTGACGAATGGGTGGCAGAGTGCACTGGATATGATGAAACGACTGAGACAACTGATGATAGAAATATCAAAGGGAACACTATATTTGTCACCATTTATAGTGAAAGGAGAGCACCAGGTGTGCTGTGAAAGAGTGTGTTACATATGGGTACCACCTACAGTAACGGGAATGTTATTTGGCTAAATTGATCCCAATCCAGAGGGTAAGGGGGGAAGACACTAATTCAGACACAACACTTCACCCTAGGTATCCACTGGTGTTTGGAAGATAGAAGAGAGAGCTATTCAAGAAAGCGGATCGAATATGGGCATGGCTTCCAGTATGGACTGGATGGGGAAGAGAGTTGATGGCAAGAATGAACAGTTATGCCAGTTTGATGGATGAGATTTTGAATAAGACTAGTTGGGATATTCAGGTGCTGAATCTGGAAGTACGGGAGATACGAAAAGGTACAAATGATATATGATATGGCACTGGAACAGATTAGTGCAGCCCTGAATGGATTGTGTGAGATGACAATGTATTATGAATGTTGCCACTATGCAAGAAAGCACTGACACCCACACAGACACAAAAAGATACCACTGATTATCCCACAAGGTATGTTCCCGACGAAAATAGGCGCCCCCAAAGTATGAGGAACTCGAGAATAAAAATAGTGAGGTGTAATGGCTACAAGTCTCAGGAGAAGAGCCTGAGGCTTGAGCCAAGGGGGGAATGTAGTGGAAATAGGCTGGAAGATGGCCGCCATTGTAAGCCAGGCTACCATCTTGTTCAAAATATTGGTTCACTTGGAAATAATTAGGTAGTTTTTAGATGAAACTAGAATCAGGCATACGTAGAAATTTAGGAATGTGTTTAGATTAGCAGAAAAAGCAATTAAAGCCCTATGAAAGATCTCTGCTGTTCCTGGCACGGAGGAGAAAAGCGGAGTAGATACTCCAAGGTCGTTGGGGCCCACAGAAAGACAAAGGAGTATAGAGATCAGACCAGGTGCCATCTGTAGGCTCTAGGGAGGGGGGCGCAGCCCGGAACAGTGAGAGCAACTAATTATGATTTATTGAAACTAACACAAAGTTTGCCAATTTACGGCCAATTAATGAAATGTCTTTTGTATTAGACTAAGGGAGGTACTAACCCACGTGGGGTGGAAGAGTGTCATGGGGAGGTGGGCTGATTGGGATGTACCTAATTGTGTATTTGGGGTATAAGATTGGATGTCACGAGGGACTCGGGGCTCATTCTTTGCGATTGAATCCTGTTTGAGCATCTGTTGTGATATCACAATAAAGTTTGCCTTTCCTGAAGAGACTCGTGTTCAGACAATCCTTGCTCGTGTCCAGTCCTGCCTCATCCCGAGTGAACCCGTCTGATTCCGGTTACAACTTCAGTTATGGAGAAAAGCTAGAAAACTCGTCCGAGGGAGAGATGGTAACGTTATATGCAGGGTAAGCACAAACACATTTTGAATGACCTGTTCATTAACCAAACTGTGTGTCATGCCCCATTATTTAGGAATTATTCTATATTTTTCTGTTTTGAGTTGAATCTGCCTTTTCTGCTTACATGCTATTGATTTCATAGCTATTTTGATCCTTCTGGGTTTCCTTAGCTTTTCTGTATCCAGCTAGTTTCCACCCCTTTGCTCCATGTCTTGTGCTAAGGGATTTCCTGGTCACATAGCAGCCATTCTGTGCTCACTCACTGCTGGACAAAACTAATGTCTTTTTACCTGCATTGCTGTAGACTATTACAAAGATTGTCAGTCTGATCATTAAACTCTTGAACTGGATTCATCTTTCTACGTGTCCGTTTTGCTGAGTTGAAGCTATCTGCCGAACTTCATCGTGTGAGTACTGGTCAAATACAGACTTGGCTAGTCTAAAGCACCCACGCCTCACAGCTTTGCTTAGGGAAGCAGAATACTGTGCAAAAGTCTAAATGTTTGTTTATATTTTTCTGACCGTAAAACATTTTAAATCCTTCCTTTATCGGAGATTTTATCTATTTTATATGAAAGGAATCTTAAAGGAAATGTTAGAATAATTTTAGCAGAATATTCCGACACACAGCAGTTTATTCAAACGATACCGGTTAGTTGATCGATGGATATGGCATTTCCACATGTATAACTCGTTGCCGTCTCCAGCCAATAGTTTGGTAAGTGCGTTCACATCTTTGGTCACTTTACGAGGCTACTATTACCTTTTATCTTCTTATTTTTTCTTGTTTCAGACGCCTGTCTTTATATCTCCACCAAGGAATTGTTGCTCTCGTATGTTTGGAAGATGACAGACATTTTCCTTTATGAATCATGAAACGGCTAAGCATCACATCACCAAAACAAGTTCATGTATGAAAAGTGAATTAGGTTTCGTATCACATAGAAACCGGCGAAAAACCAAGGTTTGTGAGGATCCTGCGAATCGAGCTAACACTGTATGAGACCTGAGCGGGTCCCTCCGCAGGGCAGGAAACTAGCGCTGCTGCTCCTTCTCATTATTCTCATATTCCTTGAAGGGTTATCAGAGAAAGGTGAAACTCTGGAGAACTTTTGGAGAAGTGAAAATTCTAGGTCAAAATAGCTGGATTTGGAAAGTGAGATAAATGGGAGAATTTTTCTGGTTTGGCTATTATGACCTAGAATTTTAACTTCTCCAAACGTTCTCCAGAGTTTCACCTTTCTCTGAATAGACCTGTTGGTTTTGATCTCATAAATGGTTATTCAATAAAGGCCAAACTTGCCACCGAAATGCGATGAACAGTGAACTTCCCCCTATGGTGCAATTTCGTGGCAGTTTGGCAATACAGGCGAAATGACAGCGAAATAAGGTGCAGTTTCGCAGCAGATCTCTGCAATTTGGCGATCTCCGGCGGCAGTGATGTTGTCCGATGGCCAGTCCGGGGCTGCATGTATGAAATGAAACGCACGTGTATCACTAGCTGATGTTACAGCAGCATTTTCAGCTTTAATATCTCATAATGCAGTGAATATAATCACTGATAAATCATTAAACGAGATATTGCTTCTGTGTTTCCCTCCTCTCCACCTCCACGTGTCACTGGAGTAATATGTATTGTCTCATATCTAGCTGGGGATTTTATATCAATGTGAAATATACAGACAATTTCATTTGGTTGTGGAAAGTAATTCGGCAGCATCAGTTTCACTTCTCTGATCTCAGCTCACGCGTTTCTCAATACACTGGGGGAAACATCCAGATCTATTTATATCAGAGAGAAGTGATCAGTGAGGCTGAAATAACCCCCCGGCGTCCCCCGTGTATTTGAATATGTCACTGTTGCAGCTGTCAGTGTATATAAGTTTCCTTGTACAGGAGATTCTTATAGTCTGTATGGGACGATTCAGAGCCATAAAGATGATCCCTCTCAGTTACCTGCTGTGCGTCTCTGCGCTTTATATTCAGGGTAAGAATGGATTGATTCTCATACGAGGTTTCTTCACTCTCTATTATTTACATGATTCACACAATGTATAACTAGATCATTGTTACATTGTGCTGTTTCTCCTCCATCCCTCAGGTTCCTGTGGACAGATTGTGATGACTCAGAGTCCAGAGTCTGTTACTGCGTCACCTGGAGATACTGTCACCATGTACTGTAAAGCCAGTAGCAGTTTACTCTCTGGTTCTTACAATAGGTTAGCCTGGTACCAACAGAAACCAGGAGAACCTGCACAGCTTCTTATCTATTATGCAAGCATCAGACAGACAGGGACCCCAGCGCGTTTCAGCGGCAGTGGGTCTGGAACTGATTTCACTTTAACAATCACAGGAATATTAACAGAAGATGCAGCAGTTTATTCCTGTCAGCAGGGTAGGAGCGGGTATCACAGTGATACAGAGCCGTACAAAAACCTTCCTCTTTTTCTGCTAATGTTATATTATAAAGAAAATGCTTATTAATAGTAAATGTTCTGCGTCTCAGTGTTTATATACGACCTCCTGCGCATTATATTACATTCACTGGCGTGCGCAGCCCATTATATTACATTACATTCACTGGCGTGCGCAGCCCATTATATTACATTACATTCACTGGCGTGCGCAGCCCGTTACATTACATTACACTCACTGGCGTGTGCAGCCCGTTACATTACATTACATTCACTGGCGTGCGTAGCCCGTTACATTATATTACATTCACTGGCGTGCGCAGCCTGTTACATTACATTACATTCACTGGCGTGCGCAGCCCGTTACATTACATTACATTCACTTGTCGGGCGCAGCCTGTTACATTACATTACATTCACTGGCGTGCGCAGCCCGTTACATTACATTACATTCACTGGCGTGCGCAGCCCGTTACATTACATTACATTCACTGGCGTGCGCAGCCCGTTACATTACATTACATTCACTGGCGTGCGCAGCCCGTTACATTAGGGTTTGCATCTTTAGAGATAAATGTGTAGCGCTCACTCCCGGAGGAGCCGCTGAAAATGAACCACGGGTCAGTCTCCCCGCACTAGGGAATAAATATACTCCAACACAGTTGTGAGTTTTTATCATTTAAATAGTTTACTAAAATATTTGAGCAGATGTTGAGACACGGTATTCACAAGTATTATTACAGTATTTTTGTATCACGGTAAAACGCGTAGCGGAAAAGAAACGAAACACGAGGCTTCGTATTTCGGAAAATAAAATATTCGCAACCGAACATAAAAGCAATGCAATTTCCCGATAGTTCAGAAAAGGGGACACGTAGCAAAACCCCAAACATACAATCCCTTCGTATTACGGTAAACGCGCAGCGGAAAAAAGAGAAAAATATATATGGAACGTATCTTTATCTTTAACCCCTGTTCCGATTCGTAAAAGGAAATGAGTCCTGCACAAGTTAAGTCCCAGAATGTGAAAGGTGTATATGTGTGTGTGGTACCCGGGTACTGTTCAACTGGCCAGTGAGTTTATTAAAGGAAGGTCTTCGACTAGTCAGTTGGGGCCCTGTGGACTTTAAAGAGAAAACAGCAGAGCGTCCTTTAATCATAAAACAGCCTTGGAGGCCTCTCACCCATCCGACGATTGCTTTAGGCTCTGCTGACCCAGGACGTCTCTCCACCCGATTTTGACTGGGGATACTAGCGGCCGGATCCGTTGTCTGACTCCATACAGCTTATCCAGCTCACCGCCTGCTCTCCGTTCGATTCCTCCGGTCTGCAGCAATGCCTGGATTCCGGCGATGCCTCCTTCTCCTCAGATTGGGTGATCCTCTCTGGACTCACAGGTCTCTCTTGGTCTCTGGCCTAGGCCCTCTCGTGATCTCTTCAATGCGTCTGCTCTCTTTCCTTCCCTGGCGCGCTCTGGCGCGTTCTCCACGAGGTGGAGGATGTAAGTCTCCCATCCCCACCCACTTCCTGTCTCCTTGCCAAGCATGCCGGGAAATGTAGTTCCAATGTCCAGTATCTCTAATCGCGACTGTCTCCATCTTGTGGCCAAATATAGGTAATGCCACAGCAAGATCTTTAACACAGCGCTACACTCTCCCCCTCCTAGAACTCTTGGGTCTCTCCAAGGAGGTACAACAGTTACATACATTTCCACAATATTGAATACAGTTTACATAACATGCACAGGTTCAGCAGCATACATATAGTGAGTTAATAACACTTCCTCAAGTTGACTCATATTTTGGGCTACCTCAGCTAACATAGCAGACACTTCGGGCAACCTCCGTACTGTGGTGATGGCCTCTTCAGTGCTATGTCCTGGTGAGTCGTAGGTAAGTCGTTGGGGCGGTCGGACAGAGAGTTTTGGTTCTGGCTCAATCAGTTCCTCTTCAGGTGGAAGTACTATAGGTGTTGGCTCAATCCTTCTCTCTATCACTGGAGCAGACGTTTCTTCAGAGTATGATCCCTCCAGCGAAGGCATAGAACTATAATTGCCGGAATAAGCTTCAACTTCCGGAGCTACCGGGATTCCAACAGCCTCAGGGACTTCCAGCTGAAATTCAAGAGCTTCGGGGATTTCAGTAGTCTCAGGGACTTCTAGCAGAAATTCAGGAGCTTCGGGCATCAAATTACTCTCCCACCGCTCAGGAACAACGACAACCTCCTCAGGCTCCGGTGAGCGCATCCAGTCTAGACAATAACTCTCTTCTTCACTGTCCCTTTCGCTCTCTTTGGCAACTCGGGTCTGTTGAGACCGAGTAACAGGGGGCAAATGTGGAACAGGCGGATTCGGCAGAGGCGGTTCGTCCCCAACTGGCATTCTCACAGCCTCTCTCAAAGGTAACAAATGATTTCCGTGCCAGTTCTTGAGAGGCCCAGCCTTTCCATCCGGGCGAATCTGATACACTGGTAGACCTGGTAGTTGTTTGCAGACAATGTAAACCTGGGAACTCCACCTATCCGCCAACTTGTGTCTTGCAGCAGCACCCAAGTTCTTCAATAGGACCCTTTTACCGGGTTGTAGATCTTGTATTCGAACTTTCAAGTCATAGTTCCTTTTGTTTCTTTGCTCCCTGTTTCCCGAGGTCAACCGGGCCTGTTCAAATGCAGAAGCCAAATTCTTTCGAAGTCTATCCACGTAGTTTCTATGGGAAGCTACTGACGTCTGGTCTAGAGATAACCCAAATGCCAAATCAACCGGCAGTCGAGCCTCTCTTCCGAACATAAGACAGTACGGTGAGTATCCAGTTGCATCACTCTCCGTACTGTTATATGCATGCACCAGAGTACCTATGTGCCGACTCCAACTCTGCTTCTCCACATCCGACAAGGTCCCCAGCATGTTTAGCAGTGTGCGATTAAACCTTTCAGGCTGAGCATCACCTTGAGGGTGATATGGTGTAGTTCGAGTCTTTTGGATTCCCAGCAACTCTAACAATTGCCCCACCAGTCTGCTTTCAAAGTCTCTACCCTGATCAGAGTGTATCCTCCTTGGCAGTCCGTAATGAACAAAGAATTTTTCCATCAACACCTTGGCCACTGTCGGAGCGCGTTGATGTTTCGTGGAAAATGCTTGGGCGTAACGAGTGAAATGATCAGTCACTATTAGAATGTTCCCTTGCCCACTAGCATCCGGCTCTAAGCACAGGAAGTCAATGCACACCAAATCCATGGGTCCCTGACTCTGCAGATGGCTCATTGGAGCGGTTCGGGTCGGTAGAGTCTTTCTCTGAATACACCTCAGACAGGAATGACAATAACTTTCCACTTCAGCCCTCATGCAAGGCCAATAGAATCTATCTCGCACCAGCTTAAAAGTTCTCTCTGCACCCAAATGTCCATGCTCATCATGTAGTGATCGCAGCACACTCTCCCTATGTTTAGTGGGGAGGAATAACTGTTGAATCTCTTCAGCGTTGGTTGAGGGGCCCCTTCGGTAGACCACCCCATCCAACATCTTTAACCGCTCCCACTCTTTGTAGACCAATCTGGCTCCATTCGGGGAGTTAGTTAACAACATCTCTCGCTGGTTTGCAGTCAGGGCCTTTATGGTCAAAGCAATTAAAGGGTCTCTGGCCTGATCCGCTTTCAGGTCCTGTTTCGAAAAGGTAGGTAAATTTTCATCCCTTAACTGTGTAGGGTTACAGTAAAACTCAGGAACAGCTGCAGCCATTACTCCTATGGCCTCCGCTTCAATCCCTCCTTTGACCCGGCGCTCTGTTCCTTGACACAAAGCTTGTACCCCGTCTGGAGTCAACTGAGTCCATTCTGTAGTGTAAGGTCTTCTCGATAACGCATCAGCATCTCGATTATTCACCCCAGGGCGGTACTTCAGGCTGAACCGAAACCCTGACAGAGCGGCCAACCACCGATGTCCCGTTGCGTCCAGTTTTGCGGTAGTGAGGATATAGGTAAGAGGATTGTTATCCGTCTTGATCACAAACTCGGCTCCATACAGATAGTCTTTTAACTTGTCTACAACTGCCCACTTTAAGGCTAGGAACTCCAACTTGTGGGTAGGGTAGTTCTTCTCTGCAGGCGTAAGGCTTCGGCTCACGTACGCCACAGGCCTCAGCAATCCACCATACTCCTGATACAGGACTCCTCCCAGACCTTCTCGGCTAGCATCCACATGTAGCTCATACGGCTTGTGAGGGTCCGCGTAAGCCAAAACAGGAGCTCGGGTTAGACTCTCTTTCAGCTTTACGAAAGCTCCTTCGCATTGACTAGTCCATTCACCTTGTATAGACTCTCGAGCTTTCCTTGGCCCTGGAGCGGACGAGTTTTGGCCAGAGACCTTGCAACTTTCCTCTGTGGTTTCCTTCTGCAGGAGTTTGTTCAATGGTTGAGCTATTTTCGCAAATCCTCCCACAAATCTTCGATAGTATGAACAGAACCCCAAGAAAGATCTAAGTTCAGTGACGTTTCGGGGTCTAGGCCAAGAAGCTACGGCCTCCAACTTCCGAGGGTCTGTCGAAACACCTTCTGCTGAGACCACA
The DNA here is from genome assembly GCA_009667805.1 of Leptobrachium leishanense. NCBI lineage: Eukaryota > Metazoa > Chordata > Amphibia > Anura > Megophryidae > Leptobrachium > Leptobrachium leishanense. The sequence goes on from RXON01002982.1 coordinate 68,226, forward strand.
TGTCCTAGATACATAACAGACGGCAAACAGAATTGGCATTTCTCCAGAGACAGTTTCAGCCCCTCTTCATGGAGCCTCTTCAAGACTTTCTCCAGACGTTGTTTATGTTCTTCCAGAGTCTTCCCAAACACAATTATGTCATCCAGGTATACTAATACTTTGATTAGATTCATATCCCCGACTGTCTTCTCCATCAACCGTTGGAACGTGGCTGGAGCCCCCGTAAGGCCTTGAGGCATTCTGTTGAATTCAAAGAACCCCAGTGGACAGATGAACGCAGTTTTCTCCTTGTCTTCAGGATGCATTGGTATCTGGTGATACCCACTTCGCAGGTCTAGTACACTAAACCACTTTGCTCCAGACAAACACTGTAGGGCATCTTCAATCCGATGAGTGGCATATTGATCGGGGATGGTTCTCCGGTTCAATGTGCGATAGTCTATGCATAAGCGGACAGAACCATTTTTCTTCCGGACCAACACTATAGGAGATGCATACGGACTCCTGGACTCTTGAATCACCTTGGTTCTCTGTAACTCGTTCAGCTGCTCTCGCAGATCTTCTAAGTCTCCCTAGCGGAACTCGCCTTGATCTTTCACGAAACGGCTTGTCTTCTTGTAATCGAATGCGGTGTTCAGTACTCTTAGCTAGGCCCACATCGAACTCATCTTTTGAAAACAATTCCTTCCACTTTAGAACTTGAGACTGAAGACGTTTCTTCCATTCAGGTGAAATGGGAGCGTCCTTGGGGTAGAATCTTTCCTCTGGAATCTCTTTACCCTCTCCCTCCTGAATCGGTAGAGAGGGGTGTAGCAGACTCTACTTGCCCAATAGGCATTCGTGCTTTAAGGACTACTGGGAAATCCGTCACGTTGCACACACTGACCGAGACTCTTCCTCGTGTTCTCTTCAGAGCCTTGGTGGAGATTATTTCAGGAATTACTTCGACTCCGTTTTCACTCCCATGATCAAAATCGGTTCCCAGCACCACATAGGGGCCTGGTTGCGACCCGTTCAACTTGACTGAAGCCCGGAAGCTCGCTACTTCTCCTGCTTGCAGAACCTTCTCTGTTCCACCCAATCTCCACAGTCTTCCCACCTCGGCAGGTGCATTTCGTTCTTCGACCATCCTCTGATAGACCGGACGTAACATTGGGTGTACTCCTTGAGTTGAACCTTCTTCCAACACGATAGGCGTCAGGAGACGCCGCACTAGGTCAGTATTCGTCCCCACTATCAGGGAGCTTCTGTTCGCACCCGAGGGTCGAGGACACACAATAGCCAATGCATCACAACCCCCAGACTGCCCGATGACTTCAGATCCGATCTCCAACTTCACTTGCAGGTACCCGTCATAAGGGAGTTTCTCAGTGCCGATACCCCATATTTCCAAATCCTTCAATTCTTGCAAAGGAATGTGCTTTAAGTGTTTCTCGTAGAAGTCTCTGTAGATCAATGTCACTTGAGCCCCTGAATCCAACAGGGCTTTGGTGTAGACTCCTTCCACTTGGATTGGCACAATAGGAGAAGGACCTATCAGTTGGTCGGGAAATTTAGTGGCGGTATCCGGACACTTAGACCCAGTTTGCTGTACCCTGGCCTTTTTCTTGGCCCGTGCAGGTTTTTGGCGTGCATTGCCTCCCCATGACATAGACCTGGATGCTAAGGGAGTGACTCTTTCAGTCCTGGCAGGCTCTACAGTTGGCTCGGCTTTGGGCCTTCTCGCCCTCTTAGTCTTTGCTTGATTTCTGGAGCGGGGTTCAACCCTCGGGCACTCAGGTTGCTCCTTTACTGGTGCCCTCTGGCGTTTCCCGCCGGTGAGGTAGATAACAGTCCTTCCAGGGCTTCCAACAGTCCCTTGACTCTATCCTTCTCAGGCTTTCGGCCTTTGCACTGTGCGCGGAAATGGCCCATTTCTCCACACCCGAAACATCTCTTCTTAGAGAGCGAAGACGTAGTTGCTTGTTGAGATTTGGTTAAAGGATTTGGACCAGACGCCACAGCAACTCCGTCGTCTGCATACCTGTGAGGAATTTCTGCATTTCTGCCTGCATCTCTGTCACCTTCATCAATACCGGCACAGTTCCGCATGCGCTTGTTGCAATTCAACTTGAGCTTCCTGAACTTTCTTGACGGTTTTGGACAATCACCCCGTTCAGGGAGGTTCGACTCTTTGGCAGCCCTCTCTGTAGATTTAAAAACAACTAGGTGTTCTTGTTCGTCCTCGTCAGATCCATAGGTATCTAGAGAGTCGCTTTCAGGCTGCAGGCCGTCATTATGTCTCACAGGTTGTGCATAAGCCCTTTCCCCCCGCCTGAAAGATTTCTCTTCTAGTAAAGCCTCTTCCTCTCATACAACTCGGATCAGTTCCAGGTACTTTAACTCTTGGTTACCTGCTCTGCTTCTCAGCTGCATCATCACTGGATCTAGAGGTTGAGAGCCCCTCAGGATATGTTTTATTCGGATCTTATCTACTTTGGCCGGTTCGGCCCCTTTCTTCAGGAGTATCTGGTGTAGAATCTTATCCAGGCGCCTCATGTACTCGGTCATCCTTTCACCTCTTCTCTGATAGGTGTGTTCGTACTGATATACCAGTTCGGCCGCCTTTTCAGTTCGTCCAAAAACTTCTTCAAGAACGTTTAAGTAATCTAAAGCAGTACAATCTTTTCTACTCAGTTTTAGGTTTCTCACCGCTTCTGACGCAGGTCCCTTTAAGCTCTCGGTGATCCTTTGCTTTTTCTGGGCCTCAGGGACATCCCACTCATCCAGAGCCTGCATCGCCTGTTCCACCCATTCTTCAAAGGTTTCTTCTCCCGCCGGGGTTGGTACGTTTCCTGTAAAATTTCTTAACCGTCGATAACCGAAGTTAGTGTGAGGAGGGCTTGTTTTCTGACATTTAGCCAGTAGATCTCCAATAGCCACGATAAATTCAGGCCCGATCATGGCCAACGGACTAGGCGCGGGAACACTTGCGGATTCGCCACGTGGCGTACTTGGCTGAATTAGTTGGACTTCCACCTCTTCGGCCAGTTTCACGCTCGTGCCCTGAAAACATGGCGGAACACCCTTTCTCCATTCAAGAAGAACATACATGTGAGAAGTATCTGGGGTTTTTTTAATGTCCAGTATTAACCCCCGATGATCTGGTGCTAGTGTGGCCACGGCCTGGCGAATCTGATCTTCAGCCCAAGTGTCTGCGGGAATATCCATGACTATACAACATTCTAACTGGCTACTGTGCTCCCCACACCACTCGGCAACAGTGTCTGGATCCATATTTAACCCTTTAGATGCGTTTTTTCCAGAGACTGGATCCCGGACGAGCCCCCACGTGTAGCGCTCACTCCCGGAGGAGCCGCTGAAAATGAACCACGGGTCAGTCTCCCCGCACTAGGGAATAAATATACTCCAACACAGTTGTGAGTTTTTATCATTTAAATAGTTTACTAAAATATTTGAGCAGATGTTGAGACACGGTATTCACAAGTATTATTACAGTATTTTCGTATCACGGTAAAACGCGTAGCGGAAAAGAAACGAAACACGAGGCTTCGTATTTCGGAAAATAAAATATTCGCAACCGAACATAAAAGCAATGCAATTTCCCGATAGTTCAGAAAAGGGGACACGTAGCAAAACCCCAAACATACAATCCCTTCGTATTACGGTAAACGTGCAGCGGAAAAAAGAGAAAAATATATATGGAACGTATCTTTATCTTTAACCCCTGTTCCGATTCGTAAAAGGAAATGAGTCCTGCACAAGTTAAGTCCCAGAATGTGAAAGGTGTATATGTGTGTGTGGTACCCGGGTACTCTTCAACTGGCCAGTGAGTTTATTAAAGGAAGGTCTTCGACTAGTCAGTTGGGGCCCTGTGGACTTTAAAGAGAAAACAGCAGAGCGTCCTTTAATCATAAAACAGCCTTGGAGGCCTCTCACCCATCCGACGATTGCTTTAGGCTCCGCTGACCCAGGACGTCTCTCCACCCGATTTTGACTGGGGATACTAGCGGCCGGATCCGTTGTCTGACTCCACACAGCTTATCCAGCTCACCGCCTGCTCTCCGTTCGATTCCTCCGGTCTGCAGCAATGCCTGGATTCCGGCGATGCCTCCTTCTCCTCAGATTGGGTGATCCTCTCTGGACTCACAGGTCTCTCTTGGTCTCTGGCCTAGGCCCTCTCGTGATCTCTTCAATGCGTCTGCTCTCTTTCCTTCCCTGGCGCGTTCTCCACGAGGTGGAGGATGTAAGTCTCCCGTCCCCACCCACTTCCTGTCTCCTTGCCAAGCATGCCGGGAAATGTAGTTCCAATGTCCAGTATCTCTAATCGCGACTGTCTCCATCTTGTGGCCAAATATAGGTAATGCCACAGCAAGATCTTTAACACAGCGCTACAAATGCATATGAGATAGGAGACATAAATAAACAATATGAAAAGTATCAGAAACCAGCAAAAATACCGGAAACAACCAGAAGTAACCTAAAATACATCTCAAGCCATAGCACGGACACTGGATGCACAATGATAGCGCAGACAGAGATCTATGTACAGTTGAAAATGAAGTAAAAGTGAAAACAAAAAATGAATATAATAAAAAAACGTCAACCGTCAATAATATAAATAACAAAAACATTAAATAGGTGAATAGAAAAAGAAGAGAAATAAAGAAAATAATAAAAGATATACGTATAAAAAAGGGAATATATATATATACAGTCAGGTCCAGAAATATTGGGACATGGACACAATTCTAACATCTTTGGCTCTATACACCACCACAATGGAGTTGGAATGAAACAAACACAATGTGCTTTAACTGCAGACTGTCAGCTTTAATTTGAGGGTATGTACCTCCAACTCAGGTGAACGGTGTAGGACTTACAGCAGTTTGCAGATGTGTCTCCCATTTGTTAAGGGACCAAAAGTAATGGGACAGAATAATAATCATAAATCAAACTTTCCCTTCTTAATACTTGGTTGCAAATCCTTTGCAGTCAATCACAGCCTGAAGTCTGGAACGCATAGACATCAGCAGACGCTGGGTTTCATCCCTGGTGATGCTCTGCCAGGCCTCTACTACAACTGTCTTCAGTTCCTGCTTGTTCTTGGGGCATTTTCCCTTCAGTTTTGTCTTCAGCAAGTGAAATGCATGCTCAATGGGATTCAGGTCAGGTGATTGACTTGGCCATTGCATAACATTCCACTTCTGACCCTTCAAAAAATCTTTGGTTGCTTTTGCAGTATGCTTTGGGTCATTGTCCATCTGCACTGTGAAGCGCCGTCCAATGAGTTCTGCAGCATTTGGCAGTCAGCTTCGATGCAACTAGGATACAGTTTCTGGACATTGAGGTCTGTTTGAAAAATGATAGTTTACATTATCTCTCTATTCAAAACCCACTGACCGAAACACATTGTTACATGCATCCAGTGCACACCCTAACCATGTCCTGAGATCCCTTCCTTATGCACAATTCTTGAGGGTGGCTAGGAATAATTCTGAGCAGGTAAACCGTGACAAACAAATGCTTTGTATGTATGAAAAATTCAGAACCCGTGGTTTCTCAACAAAAATCCTGGATTCGGCCTTAATGAAGGTCAATTCGTCTGGGGCAACAAGAACGGTTTCACAACCGCGCCTTAGGCTCCCCATGCTATACCACACGGCAACACCGAAGCTGACTGCTTCAGTTAAACGCAATTGGCATATTTTGGAACAGGATCCATCACTACCGGTTGTTTTCCAACATAAACCGATGTTTTGCTATAGAAGGGGCAAAAATCTGAAGGACCTGTTGGTCCGTACGGATCCGGTACACAGTTATTCTCAAGACACTGGTCAATTCACTAATGTTGGCTGTAAGAGATGCCTAGGCTGTGTCACTTGTGGACACATGTTGCCTTCAAAGACGTTTTCTCACCATCACACTGGGAAAATCTTTAAGATTCATTTTAACATCTCATGCAAGACTGATTTCGTAATTTATAAAATCACATGTCCATGTGGACCAGCCTATATTGGCAAAACTGAAACACAATTGTGCGAACGAATTCGAAATCATCGCTCAAATATCCGCACAGCGTATCGCGATGGCCGCTCTGACAAACCAGTAGCTAGGCACTTTTTGGAACACAGTCATCCTTTAACTTCTTTGAAATTCGTGGCCTTCGATCACATCCCGGCCCCCAGGAGAGGGGGGGGGGACTGTGGTCGCCTGCTGTTACAAAAAGATACTTTCTGGATCCATCTTCTACGAACGGTTCAACCTGAGGGGTGGAATGAGAAACTGACGTTCTCTATGTTTTGATATTTACATCTATGGTTCCTTAGGTCCATTTGAAAATGTGGGATTGATTTGGAGTTCTTCTACATATGGGGGGTCTTTGCGGCGGTTGTCTCCTCGCCTTGCCATCTATGGGGTAGCTGTAATTCACTACTCAGCAGACCTAATAGAATTATATTTCCTCTCACAGGGTACTTCTGCTTTGGCTTTTGATGGAGTTGAGGATCACCTAGCCTATATCTGCTTTTATTTTCCTTTTGAAGATCACTGTGGTGTGCGGGATTAGCTTTGCGTCCCTGGTTGCCGGGGTTACACGTTCACTACGCCGTTCCGCAACGTCGGAACCTGGCGCATGCGCACTGGGTGTGTTAGAACGCCGATTGAAAGGAGGGGTGAGTATGTCGGTCTCTATAAAATGTTTATGGTTTTTATTGACTGTATGTATGTCCTGAGGAAAGCCCTGGGTCAGGGCTGAAACGTTGACTTTTATGGATTAAAATCTTTGTTTATTTAAAGTCCTGGAGTGCCGCCACCAATTTTTTCTTTATATATATATATATATATACATATATATATATAATATTAACCCTATTAAGAGAGTATAACTCGATTACAAAACATAATCTTAACTGTGAGTTATTGCGACGTCTTTGTATGTCCTGGTTGGGCGATATTGGTATGTTGCAGTGATGTTGGGTATGTTGTCTCTCTTTTCTGCAGGGCCGTAGGGAGGGCGAGGCGAGGGAGGCACTTGCCTCAGGTGCAGCAGCTGTGAGGGGCGCACCCAGTGCAGACGAACCCCGGTAGGCGGATTCACTTTTGGGCCATTTTATAATTTAAAAGCAGTTTAAACCTTTTTTTTCCCATCAGCCTGATAGTGTCACACTGCTGGGGGGGGGGGGGTAGCGTCGGCCACAAGGACTGAGAAGGGGGGGGGGTGTATGGCCGGTTGTCTGGCACAGCCGCAGATAGAAGCAGGCAGCCTGCTCCAGTGCTTGCTCACACGTGGCAGGCTGCCTGAAAGCTGTTCTGGCCGGGGTGTTTGTCATGTGGTGGGACGGGCCCTGCATCTCCCTGGCCCTGCTGCATATCCCTGTGACAGGCAGCATTTCATCATGCTGCCTGCACTAACAGGGATGTATACAGTATAGATTGGCAGCAAACACACAGGGGTGCAGTAAACCCTGCCTGGCAGGGCCGTCTTTAACGCAGGGCAAAAGGGGCAGCTGCCCCGGGCCCAGTCATTGATGAGGGGCCCAAAGCAGCTGCCCCTTGGGCCCACGTATTCTGTGGCCAACCGCTGGACTGGGATACTGGGAGCCAGGAAGAATGTTGAAGCCTGCGCTGAGAAGCCGTGCGGAGAGAGAACACAAGGCTTCCGCATCCAGCTACTCCCCTATCTCCCCCCTCCCTCATCTTCCTGTCCCCGTGCATAGCACACTGTGTGCATGGGGAGCAAAGGGGGGGCTGTGAGTAGAATGGAGCTAGACAGCCAGGGACCCAGCCAGGGGCACACAAAGGACATCAACCCCCCTGCTCCTCTTCTGACCCGCAGGCACAGCAGCATTCAGATCGGCAGCTCTGGAAACTACAGCACAGCTGCAGAGTCTCTCCTGCTTCCTGGTCCTGCCTCCTCCATTCCTGCAGCAGCTTCGGGTCCTCACAGGGAGGTAAAGAGGCATACTGTGAATAAATTCAGAAGCGGGGGCGGGGGGGATTCGTGGCTAGTGAAGTTTTCCTGATTATTTCTCATTTTATATGATTTTATTTAGTCCTATTTAAATAACCGTTTAATGTGTAAAGACCATCAGGATTATTCAGAGAGCACCGAAATGTTACTGACTCTCTGGTTCGCCTGACTTTGGCGATTAAAATTTGCCGACCCTGCGTTGAATTCAGCATTCACCGCAGGGTCCTCGATGTGCAGCAAATTGACCCGCCAAACCCTGCAAACCTGCTGAACGCCACAGATCAACCTGCCGAACACAGCCGCAAACCTACTGAACAAAACCGCCAAATGCACCCGCCTAAGAGACGGCCAAACGCACCCGCAAGCCGCCAAGGAGACTGCTGAACGCAGCTGATGACCCGCAGAATGCAGACACAAAAAGCTGACCAGTCGGCTGAACAGGTAAAAAAAACCCCGCAACTTTAAGGCTAGAGTCAGACGAGCGCATTTTGTACGGACTGTGCGTCCGTGCAGTACGGACGCCGTTCTGACGGAAGACGCGATAGAGGCCACACGGTCCGTTTTTGTGACTGAAGTTATTTTGACGGATGTAGTTGGGAAATGAAAAATCATTTTGTCCGTCAAAAATACTGGACGCATAAATGCAGTCCGTCTGACTATGTTCCTTCACTCACACACAAAGCTATGCGGACGTTGCGCACTCCACAGTCCGTTCTAGCAGTATTACGTCCTTGCCTAACCTGCGTCCGTTTGCTGCGTCCGTCATGCGTCCGCACTTCCATGCGGACGTACTTCGCGTGTGGGGCTCCATTGGTCAAAATGCTATGCTGCCACGGACGTACAAATGTGCGGCAACACGGCGTGATAACTGCGCTCATCTGACCCAACCTTAAATGGCTTTTGCAAAAAACGACTTCATGAAAATGCCTGGAATTACTACTGTATATAAGGTCCTATGAATAATAATAAAAAACGTCTGTTTCAAAAAAAAAAAGCCATTTAAAAAACTTCACCAGAAAAATGCCAAAAAATTTACTTTTTCCTGCAGATTAAAAGAATAAACAATTTATTAGATATTGAATTAAAACGGGAATATTTTTAACATTAAAACCTATGGAATTCTCCTGATTAAACCTGACGAATGAAACCACTGAATAACAAGGCATTTCTCTGAATTTCTCTGCTGTTCAATGTGAATAGATTAACCATTGCTTCTCTATGGGGGATTTCACTGCTGCCGAACAGCACCGTATTTCACTGCCGCCACCAAACAGCAACGTATTTCACTGCTACTGAACAGCACCGTATTTCACTGCCGCCGAACAGCACTGGTTTTCACTGCTGCCAAACAGCACCATATTTCACTGCCGCCAAACAGCACCGTATTTCACTGCTGCCGAACACCGTATTTCACTGCTGCCGAACAGGCACCGTATTTCACAGCCGCCGAACAGGCACCGTATTTTCTGGCAATTCACAAATATTTGGCAACCAGCCTGCTCTCTGAATAGCCGAATGGCCACGAAATGTCACCGTATGGGGAAATTCCCTGTTTGGTGCAGTTTCTGGGCCAGTTTGGCTCTCTCTGAATAACCCTGTATATGTGGTACTTTAGCCTAACTCAGGGACTGGTCTGTAATGAGAGCTGTAATTATTGAATGTCTCCTCTATGTTCTATGCCAGGATATTATTTCTGTTTCCTCTTTTTCCCCCCTGTCTGTTCTCTCACCATAAGAACTTGTGGGCACTTTTCCTTGCCCTGTGCTAAACCGGGGACATTAAGGTGGATAATGTGCACCTGCAGGTCTCCCCTTAGTATCCCTGTTTTAGCACCATATTACGGGTCAGGTGTTAATTCAGAAGCCTGCCCCGTAATGCAGAGCTAAGCGACCCTGTGAGTACCACCTCCTGCAGTCCATAGGACTCCATGGAGGCTTGTGCTGCCCGCCCCGTGACCTGCAGTATCTTGACTCTCGTGAGATCTTGCAGGTTTCGGGGGGGGGGGGTGCCAAAGAAAATGTTTGCCCAGGGTCCAATCAATATTAAAGACGGGCCTGCTGCCTGGCTGCCATGTGACCAGAGGACCCGACTGATACCGGGATACAGCCTATCAGCCAGCAGCAGGAGAGCTGGAAGCATGAGGCAGGTGAGTATGGGGGGAGGGGAGAGGTCTCTCCACCTATGTCTGTTCTTCTGTGTGTCCCTTTTATCTGTGTTTCTCCCTGTTTATGTGTCTGTCTTTCTGAGTATGTTCATATGTCTGTTTTGCTATCTGTCCTTACAATTAAGCTAATTCTCTATTTCCCCTTATTCATGTTCTCATTCTCCCTTTAAATGTTTCTCGTTCTCCTTTGTCATTTCTTCTCTGGCACCTGTTACTTTCACTCTACTTTCTAAGCCTAATCTGTGCCCCTAATAGCATCTAAACCTAATATGTACCCCCTAATAGCATCTAACCCTAATCACATCTAACCCTAATCTGTACCCCCTAATAGCATCTAACCCTAATCTGTACCCCCTAATAGCATCTAACCCTAATCTGTGCCCCCTAATAGCATCTAACCCTAATCTGTGCCCCCTAATAGCATCTAAACCTAATCTGTGCCCCTAATAGCATTTTACCCTAATCTGTGCCCCTGGTAGCATCTAAACCTAATCTGTACCCCTTAATAGCCTCTAACCCTAATCTGTGCCCCTAATAGCATCTAAACCTAATCTGTACCCCTTAATAGCATCTAACCCTAATCTGTACCCCCTAATAGCATCTAAACCTAATCTGTACCCCCTAATAGCATCTAACCCTAATCTGTGCCCCCTAATAGCATCTAACCCTAATCTGTGCCCCCTAATAGCATTTTACCCTAATCTGTGCCCCCTAATAGCATCTAACCCTAATCTGTGCCCCCTAATAGCATCTAACCCTAATCACATCTAACCCTAATATGTACCCCCTAATAGCATCTAACCCTAATCACATCTAACCCTAATCTGTGCCCCCTAATAGCATCTAACCCTAACCACATCTAACCCTAATATGTACCCCCTAATAGCATCTAACCCTAATCACATCTAACCCTAATCTGTACCCCCTAATAGCATCTAACCCTAATCTGTACCCCCTAATAGCATCTAACCCTAATCTGTGCCCCTAATAGCATCTAAACCTAATCTGTGCCCCTAATAGCATCTAAACCTAATCTGTGCCCCTAATAGCATTTTACCCTAATCTGTGCCCCTGGTAGCATCTAAACCTAATCTGTACCCCTTAATAGCCTCTAACCCTAATCTGTGCCCCTAATAGCATCTAAACCTAATCTGTACCCCTTAATAGCATCTAACCCTAATCTGTACCCCCTAATAGCATCTAAACCTAATCTGTACCCCTAATAGCATTTTACCCTAATCTGTGCCCCCTAATAGCATCTAACCCTAATCTGTGCCCCCTAATAGCATCTAACCCTAATCACATCTAACCCTAATATGTACCCCCTAATAGCATCTAACCCTAATCACATCTAACCCTAATCTGTGCCCCCTAATAGCATCTAACCCTAACCACATCTAACCCTAATATGTACCCCCTAATAGCATCTAACCCTAATCACATCTAACCCTAATCTGTACCCCCTAATAGCATCTAACCCTAATCTGTACCCCCTAATAGCATCTAACCCTAATCTGTGCCCCTAATAGCATCTAAACCTAATCTGTGCCCCTAATAGCATCTAAACCTAATCTGTGCCCCTAATAGCATTTTACCCTAATCTGTGCCCCTGGTAGCATCTAAACCTAATCTGTACCCCTTAATAGCCTCTAACCCTAATCTGTGCCCCTAATAGCATCTAAACCTAATCTGTACCCCTTAATAGCATCTAACCCTAATCTGTACCCCCTAATAGCATCTAAACCTAATCTGTGCCCCTAATAGCATTTTACCCTAATCTGTGCCCCTGGTAGCATCTAAACCTAATCTGTACCCCTTAATAGCCTCTAACCCTAATCTGTGCCCCTAATAGCATCTAAACCTAATCTGTACCCCTTAATAGCATCTAACCCTAATCTGTGCCCCCTAATAGCATCTAACCCTAATCTGTGCCCCCTAATAGCATTTTACCCTAATCTGTGCCCCCTAATAGCATCTAACCCTAATCTGTGCCCCCTAATAGCATCTAACCCTAATCTGTGCCCCCTAATAGCATCTAACCCTAATCTGTGCCCCCTAATAGAATCTAACCCTAATCTGTGCCCCCAATAGCATCTAACCCTAATCTGTGCCCCCTAATAGCATCTAACCCTAATCTGTGCCCCCTAATAGCATCTAAACCTAATCTGTGCCCCTAATAGCATCTAACCCTAATCTGTGCCCCCTAATAGCATCTAACCCTAATCTGTGCCCCCTAATAGCATCTAACCCTAATCTGTGCCCCCTAATAGCATCTAACCCTAATCTGTGCCCCCTAATAGCATTTTACCTTAATCTGTTCCCCTAATAGCATCTAACCCTAATCTGTGCCCCCTAATAGCATCTAACCCTAATCTGTGCCCCTAATAGCATCTAAACCTAATCTGTGCCCCTAATAGCATTTTACCTTAATCTGTGCCCCTAATAGCATCTAACCCTAATCTGTGCCCCCTAATAGCATCTAACCCTAATCTGTGCCCCTAATAGCATCTAAACCTAATCTGTGCCCCTAATAGCATCTAACCGTAATCTGTTCCCCTAATAGCATCTAACCCTAATCTGTACCCCCTAATAGCATCTAAACCTAATCTGTACCCCCTAATAGCATCTAACCCTAATCTGTTCCCCTAATAGCATCTAACCGTAATCTGTTCCCCTAATAGCATCTAACCCTAATCTGTACCCCCTAATAGCATCTAAACCTAATTTGTACCCCCTAATAGCATCTAACCCTAATCTGTGCTCCTAATAGTTTCTAATCCTAATCTGTACCCCTAATAACCTCTAACCCTAATCTGTATCCCTAATCAATGCCCCTAATAGCTTCTAACCCTAATACGTACCCCTAATCTGTGCCCCTAACAGCTTTTACCCCTAATATGTACCCCCAATCTGTTCCACTAATAGCTTCTAACCCTAGTTTCTAAAATCAGTTTATACCTGTAATTGGTACCCCTAGTTTCTAACCCTAATTTCTAAACAAAGCACATTACTGTGAGTTTTATGGCTGTGGAGCTCTGTGATACGCTCATACACACTGCACATTACTGTATCACAGATCTGTACAGCAGCAAACGCTCATACGCTCCACACATTATTGTGAATTTTGTTGCTGTGCAGCACTCTGATACACTCATACACACCGAACATTACTGTATCAGAGTGCTGCACAGTAACAAAATTCACAATAATGTGCGGTGTGTATGAGCGTATCACAGCTGCACAGCAACAAAACTCTCAGCAATGTGTGGTGTCTATGACCGTATCGCAGATCTGCACGGCAGCAAACGTTCATACGAACCGCACATTATTGTGAATTTTGTTGCTGTGCAGTACTGTGATATACGCATACACACCGAACATTACTGTATCACAGTGCTGCACAGCAACAAAACTCACAATAATGTGTAGTGCGTATGAGCGTTTGCTGCCATGCAGATCTGTGATACGGTCAGACACCGCACATTGCTATGAGTTTTGTTGCTGTGCAGCTGTGATACGCTCCTACACACCGTACATTATTGTGAATTTTGTTGCTGTGCAGCACTGTGATACACTCATACACACCGAACATTACTGTATCACAGTGCTGCAGACTATAATGTGGAAACGGGATCCCCCGTGCATGCGCCCCATAAGCATGACATTTGTGATAGCTGATTGGCTGAGAATGCTAATCACAGTTTGGATAATTATTTGGCACTTTGTTATAAATTTTACAGATCTTCAGTTCCAGTTCGTTCTTCTGACAGTGTGCAATGGCTTTGCAGCTCTGCTGCCGGTGAGTTTGAACTGGAACTGAATATCTGTAAAATTCATAACAAAGTGGCAAGTTATTATACAATCTGGGGTTAGCATTCGCAGCCAACCAGATGTCACAGATGTCATGTTTATAGGGCGCATGCATAGAGGGTCCTGTATATATATATATATATATATATATCTGTAAAAAATATTGTGTGTGTGGGGGTGCAATTTTCTGTTCTTGCCTCGGGTGCAAGAGGAGCTAGCTACAGCTCTGCTTTTCTGTAATAGATGCTGGATGGCCTATGGCAGTTCGCCCGTGGAAACCCCCCCCCCTCCCCTTATTCTTTCCTTTCTTTCTTGTGTCTTCCTTTATTTTTTTTTTATAATTTTTGGTTTTATGTTTTCTTACCCAGTTTTTCATTTATGAGTTTCTCGAGACCTGATAGTACGTGAACGATGCGTAATATTTTTCTGTATTTGCTTGTTTTACCCTAAATAAAGTTCTTAAAAAAAAACACATGATCTTAGAAGATGTGTAACTATGTTACTATCAATATCTAACAGATTTAAAAGACATTATTGACATATGGGTCAGCTGTGTGAACTCATTTTAAAATATCACTCTAATTAAAATTATTTTATCATACGGAAAAAAAGGAGAAATAAATAGGTAATTAGAAAAAATAAAAGGAAAAAGAATAAATGTTACAGAAGAGAAATGGAGAGGAGGGAAATGTTTTTTAGGGAATTTTTTTCCAGTTCATGAGATTGAAATTTTGATGACTGATAAAAAAAAAAGTATCATATATCGTTTCTCACGGCTAAACCTTTTAATGGAAATGTCGGTTATATCTGTTGAAATCAAATTAATCAGTGTGCTGATCTCCAAAGAAATAACACAGTGGTGGCACAAGGGGGGGCAGGGGTGCAGCCCGCACCGGGTGACACCACCCACTAGGGTGACACCCAAAAAATATATATTTTTTTTGTTAGTTTTTTTTTTAAACACAAAAATATTTTGCCAAGAAGGATACATTGAGATATCTCTCATTATCAAGTATGTCCTGGGTAGGCAAGGCCTAGGCTGGTACTTTCCAAGGGGCAGCAAAAAAAAAAAACACCACTAAGGCTAAGGTCAGACGAGCGCAGTATCAACGTGCATTTAGCAGCACTAATTCACGGCCGCGCTAGCAGCAAATGACATCCAATGCCGGGCAGCATATGAAGAACGGCCGCACAAAAGTGCGGCCGCGCAACGCAAGTGGCAAACGAATGAATTTTTTCGAGAACGTCAAACTGCTAGTACTGCCGTACAGAGTGCGCTGCGTCCGCATAGCGGCGTGTGTGTGTGATTAGGAGACGTCAGACGCTGCTAATGTCCGGCCAACATAACGTCCAGACGCAAAAAGGGTTTTATTGATGATCCGTACAAAATCACGGCCGAAAATGCGCATCGTATGACTGCTATCGCGTATTCCGTGAAAAAATACGTCCATTCGTTCGAACGCACTTTTTCACGGACAATGCGAAAAATGCATTAGTCTGACCCTAGCCTTAAGGGGATATTCACAGAGCAACGAAATGACACAGGCATTTCAGTGTTCTGTTGTTCCGCGCACTTGGGGGAATCAAATTTCCCCGGGAATTCAACGCAGGGTCCCTGAAGTGCAGGGAATCAGCCACCGAATGGTGCCGCACAGAGGCGCAAACCCGTCGCCCGCTGTTTTCAAAAAAACTACTGAACGAAAATGTCGGGAATTTACATATAAAATCCTATGAATGATAATAAAAAGGTTTGTTACAGAAAAAAGCAAAACCGCTATTAGTAAAAAAAAATTGTTTTTTTTTTTTTTTAAAAAAATGCCTAAAAGATACTAAAAACAAATAATCAATAAATAGAGAGACTTTTTACTACAGATAAAAGGAATAACGGTTTGATACTGGATAAAAACAGGAATATTTTTAACATTGAAACCTATGGTGTTTGCCTGAATAAGGCTAGGGTTAGACTAACGCAGTATGAACGTGCGTTTAGCAGCACTAAATCACGGCCGTGCTAACAGCAAATGACGTCCAATGCCGGGCAGCATACGAAGAACGGACGCACAAAAGTGCAGCTGCGCAACGCCAGTGACAAACGAACGCATTTTTTAGAGAACGTGAAACCGCTAGTACTGACATACAGAGTGCGCTGCGTCCACTAGCGGCGTGTGTGTCTGATTAGGAGACGTCAGACGCTGCTAACGTCCGGCCAACATAACGTGCAGACGCAAAAAGGGTTTTATTGATGATCCGTACAAAATCACAGACGAAAATGCGCATCGTATGACCGCTATCGCGTATTCCGTGAAAAAATACGACCATTCGTTCGAACACACTATTTCACGGACAACGCGAAAAATGCGTTAGTCTGACCCTAGCCTAAACCTGCCGAATGAAACCACCGGCATCAGGACATTTCTCTGCTGTTCAGTGTCTCTGAACAGATTAACCATTAGTTCTCTACGGAGACTTTCATTGCCTTCGAACAGGCACCGTACTTGCTGTCAGTTCACCAAAATCTGTGTGTGAGCGTATCCCAGAGCTCCACAGCAATAAACCTCACAGTAATGTGCGCCGTGTATGAGCATTCAGTGTTATATGGGAGTACTGAGCTATGAGTAAGAGTAGTTAAAAGTAGAAACCCTAAAACTCGACGGGGGGGGAGGAGTGACACCATGAGTTACCGCACCAGGTGACACTAACCCTAGTGACGCCACTGAAATAATAAATGCTGAAAGGTGGTGATAAATGGATTTTCAGGCAGAAAAATAGAGCGAATGAGACGGAAATCATTTTTAAACATCATACTTTTCTGGCAGACATGCTTAAATGGTGGCCAATAATAAGCTTTTTTGGGCGTTTTACCGCAGCGCCGTTTTTCGATGTTCAGACCAAATGTTTAACTGATTCAGCCAATAATTTGATTTAGAAAAATCAGGTAATAAAATTAAATTGAACTCTAAGCTCCTACATGGGGTGTTAAGAATTTAGGGTTCCCTCTGTTCCCATTCCTAAACGCCAACCATAGCGCGCGTTCTACAGCCACTACCTCAAGGTGCTCCGGCCCTGCAGAACGTCACTGGATGAAATGCATTTATTGATCTGATATCGGTTATTATCGGCCAGGCTTAAACGTTTTCCATCCGAACATGTGTTTCCATTTAACGTCTGAAGTTCTACGCAGGGCTGTGAGTGCGTGAAGGATCAGTATGTGGATGTAGGGGTTTAAGTCTGTGGATCGAGACTATCAGGGTTATTCAGAGAGAGGTGAAACTCAGGAGAATGACTGGAGAAGTGAAAATTCTAGGTCAAAATTGCCAAACCAGAAAAATTCTCCCATTTATCTCACTCTCCAAATCGGCTATTTGGTCTAGATTGTTCTCTTCTCCTGACAATTCTCCAGGTTTTCACCTCTCCCTGAATAACCCTGTTGAAGTTAAATGTAATGTAATAGGAGTAAGAGGAACAAATGACTTCAGTTATGGAGGAAAGCTAGAAAACGCGGGAGAGATGTTAACATTATATGCAGGGTAAGCACAGACACATTTTGAGTGACCTGTTCATTAACAAAACTGTGCAAAGTCTAAAGGTTTTTTTGTTTTTTTCTGACGGTAAAAAAATAAAATCCTTCCTTTATCGGAGATTTTACCTATTTTATATAAAAAGGAATCTTAACCCTTTGGCTGCGGAGGACGCGCTCAGCGCGTCCACCCGCAGGTAGCGTTCCTTGCGGAGGATCCGCTGAGCCCGTCCTCCCTTTGGGGCCAGCGATCGGCCGGGTTCCGGCCGATCGCTGTGCCCCCCGGTGCGGACTGACATCCTCGATGTCAGCCCAGCACCCGGAACCGCCGCCAGCACAATTAGATGTCATCGTGGCAGTGCGATGACATCTAATTCAGGCGCCCCCCCGGATGTGCGGAGGAGGCGCCTGAAAGGGAGGGGGGGGGAGATCCTTCGGACCTCTCTCCCTCCCGATCGCCGGCATGCAGGGGGTTATACCAGGAACCGTTTGTAAGGGCACAGCCTGCCCTTCCTAACGGTACTTTGAATTAACCCCATGGGGGCCGGATCACGAATCGGCGCCGAAAAGCGCCGGTTCGTGATCCTTTCCAGGAGCTGGCCGACATCTTGGATGTCGGCCAAGCTTCCGGGAATGCCCCCTGAGGACTGGCGTCATAGAGCATAGCATGATGGCGCCAGTCCTGGAGTTAACCCCTAACTGCCACCAATGGTGGAGATAGGGGGTTCCAATGAACCCCCTATCTCCCGATCCGTGGCAGTTAAGGGTTAATGTTTGATATTGTTGGATCGGCCAGAGCATGGCCGTTCCAACAATACCAAACATGAGTATGAAAAAAGTTTTTTTTTTTTTTTAAAAAAAATATATATTTAAAGAAAAATTATAAAAAAAAATAAACAAGTTTTTTTTTTCTTTTTTTTGGTTCGTTAATGCAGCAATATTGTTCCCATTTCAATTATAATGTGAACAATAATGCTGCACTAACGATTTTTGTATGCGGTGCGTTTGTTAAAAATCGCGTAATTTTCCCCCAAAAAAAATGTAACGAGACCCCATCTCTAATTTTTTTAACAAGCGCACCCCATCCAAAATATAACCGCAATTGCTCGTATGTTAAAATGTGAAAAAAAAAAACTTTACACGTTGTAAATTATTGAAAATTCATATTTTATTGCATTTTTTTGTTATAATATACAGACAGGTCATGACGTATACATATAATAATGACATATTATGAATCTGCCGAGTCTGACGGAAAGAACTATATATAATATGTCTGGGTCATATACTAAAATAAGCCTTCAAAACAAGTTTAAACATGATGAGCAAAACCGGTAAAAATGACCTCAGCACAGAGGCGGGAAATGCCTCAGCAGCGAAAGGGTTAAAGGAAATGTTAGAATAATTTTAGCAGAATATTCCGACACACAGCAGTTTATTCATACGATACCGGTTAGTTGATCGATGGATATGGCATTTCCACATGTATAACTCGTTGGCGTTAGGGATGAGCTGTTCGGGTTCGGACGGTTCGGAGTTCGGCCCGAACTTTGGCAGTTCGAAAGTTCACGAACTTCGAACTTTTTGGACATGTTCAGATCGAGTTCGAAAAAAAAAAAAAGAAATTTTGAAAAAAGTATAAAAAATGCTTAAAAAATACTAAAAAATCTAGTAATAAAGAGACTCTTTACTGTAGAATATTATAAGCAACGGTTTATTAGATATTGAATTAAAAACTAATGTCTAGGTGCAAAGATTCTCACCTCTAAGGCTAGGGTCAGACGAGCGTGATTTCTACGGACTGTACGTGCGTGCAGTACGGACATCGTCAGTACGGATGACGCAGTAGTGGTCACACAGTCCGTTTTTTCACTGAAGTTATTTTTTGACGGATGTAGGAGGGAAAAATAAATTACAATGAAAAAACATTCTGTCCGTCAAAAATGCTGGACGTATAAATGCAGTCCGTCTGACCATGCTCCATCACTCACACACAAAGCTATGCGGACGATGTGGACGTGGCGCACTCCGCACGTCCGTTCTAGCAGTATTACGTTCTTGCCTAACCTGCGTCCGTTTGCCGCGGCCGTTGTGCGTCCGCAGTTCAGTGCGGACGTACTTCATGTGTCAGGCTCCAATGGACTTACTTTCATGCTATCACGGACGTACTTTAAGGCTGGGGTCAGACGAGCGCAGTGTTAACGTCCGTGTTGCCGCACATAAGTACGTCCGTGATAGCATACAATTGTGTTAAATGGAGCCCCACACACGAAGTACGTCCGCACAGAAGTGCGGGGGCTGACGGACGCTGCAAACGGACGCAGGTTAGGCAAGAACGTAATACTGCTAGAACGGACGTGCGGAGTGCGCCACGTCCACAACGTCCGCATAGCTTTGTGTGTGAGTGATGGAGCATGGTCAGACGAACTGCATTTATACGTCCAGCATTTTTGACGGACAGAATGTTTTTTCATTGTAATTTATTTTCCCCTCCTACATCCGTCAAAAAATAACTTCAGTGAAAAAACGGACTGTGTGACCACTACTGCGTCATCCGTACTGACGATGTCCGTACTGCACGGACGTACAGTCCGTACAAAATGCGTTCATCTGACCCTAGCCTTAGGCGCAATCACGGACGTGAACACTATGCTCGTCTGACCCCAGCCTTAATGACCTTTTTTTTCAAACGGCTTTACTACAACAGATGTTTTAGTCTGGTCTAATCAATGTCTGCTTCTGTTCTGAGTGAGTAATTTCCCTCCTAAAGATTCCTAATATGCTGCATTTAACTGCTGTGTGAAAAAATACAAAATTTCCTCCTTGCCCGCTTTTAACATCTAAAGCAATGTTATTTTTCACCTCGGGATTAAACATTCACAGGGTTATTCAGAGAGCGGTGAAAAGCAGGAGAATAACTGGAGAAGTGAAAATTCTAGGTCAAAATAGCCAAACCAGAAAAATTCTCCCATTTATCTCACTTTCCAAATCAGCTATTTGGTCTAGATTGTTCTCTTCTCCTGCCAGTTCTCCTGGCTTTCACCTCTCTCAGGGTTGTTCAGAGAAAGGTGAAAACCAGGAGAATGGCAGGAAAAGAGAACAATCTGGACCAAATAGCCGATTTGGAAAGTGAGATAAGGCTAGGGTCAGACTAACGCATTTTTCACAGCTACCGTCAAAAAGTGCGTCCGAACGCATTGCCGTATTTTTTCACAGAATGCGCGAAAACGGTCATACGATGCGCATTTTCGTGCGTGATTTTTTACGGATCCAAACCAGGAAACTTTGGGTGTCTGGACGTTATGTTGGCCAGACATGAGCAGGGTCTTTCGTCTCCTAATCACGCACACACGCAGCTATGTAGACGCAGCGCACTCTGTACGTCCGTACTAGCGGTTCTGCGTTCTCGAAAAAATGCATTCATTTTCCACTTGCGTTGCGCAGCCGGACTTTCGTGCGACCGTACTTCGTATTTTGGCCGTCATTGCCCGTCATTTGCTGCTAGTGCGGCCGTGATTAAGTGCGCCTAAACGCACGTTACAAATTCGCTAGTCTGACCCTAGCCTAAATGGGAGATTTTTTCTGGTTTGGCTATTTTGACCTAGAATTTTCCATTCTCCAGTCATTCTCCTGCTCTTCACCGCTCTCTGAATAACCCTGACAGGGTTATTCAGAGAAAGGTGAAACTCAGGAGAATGACTGAAGTGAAAATTCTAGGTCAAAATAGCCAAACCAGAAAAATTCTCCCATTTATCTCACTTTCCAAATCGGCTATTTGGTCTAGAATTTTCCATTCTCCAGTCATTCTCCTGCTTTTCACCGCCAAAAGATCAGTAAACTTTTTCTGCGTGTCTGAAAATGTCTCCTCTTTTCATACCGGCTGCCGCCCCAAGCAGTTGTTTATGGATAGATTAAAGGAAAACTGTTTACCATAATTTGAAACGTCATTTTTTTTGTTTTTAAATGTTTCTATACATCCTAGAAATCCGCCACTTCACGGGCAGGTTAAGGGGACCTCCTAGGCACGATATTTGAAGGAAATTTTGGTATTTATTTTTAACCCTTATTTCATGGAAAACTCACTGTCCCTTTAAAAACTTTTTTTTAACAACTTTTTTTCCTTGTTTCCTGTCCCCCAGGGCACTACCCGGACCCCCATACACCTTTTATGGCAAATATCTAGCATATATGCCCTCTTGGAGGGCACTCTAAAAACCGAATTTTCAGCCCCATTGACTTGTATTGAGTTCGGGTTCGGATTCGGAGCCGAACATTTGGAAAGTTCGGATTCGGATACGAACCCGAAACCGGG
>RXON01002982.1:95000-98934 GCA_009667805.1 Leptobrachium leishanense
CAGCCGGGTAGAGGCTGCGCTCGCAGCCTCTACCCGGCTGCCGCGCGCATCCAACCCCCGAGCGGCGGGGGAAACTTTCCCTTCGCCGCTCGGGGGGTTGGATGCGCGCGGCAGCCGGGTAGAGGCTGCGAGCGCAGCCTCTACCCGGCTGCTGTGTGCATGTGTAACCGCCGCGGCGAGCCGGCAGCCGGCTCGTGCCGCGGCGGTTGCATGCGCGCGCAACCAACCGCCGCTGGTTGCGCGCGCATGCGCAGTAGGGCTTTGGCGACGGACAGCCAAAGCCTTACTCTATTATAGTATAGATATAATATTAATCCTATTAAGAGAATAAAACTCGATTTAAAAACATGATCCTAGAAGACGTGTAACTATGATACTATCAATATCTAACAGATTTAAGACATTATTGACATATGGGTCAGCTGTGTGAACTCATTTTAAAATATCTCTCTAATTAAAATTATTTTATCAAACGGGAAAAAAGGAGAAATAAATAGGTAATTATAAAAAATAAAAGGAAAAAGAATAAATGTTATAGAAGAGAAATGGAGAGGAGAGAAATGTTTTTTAGGGATTTATTTTCAGTTCAGGAGATTGAAATTTCGATGCCTGAGTAAACAAAACGTATCATATATATATATCGCTTCTTGCGGCTAAACCTTTTAATGGAAATGTCGGTTATATCGATGTTTATATCAATTGAAATCAAATTAATCAGTGTGCTGATCTCCAAAGAAATAACAAATGCTGAAAGGTGGGGATAAATGGATTTTCAGGCAGAAAAATTGAGCGAATGAGACTGAAATCATTTTTAAACATTATACTTTTCTGGGAGACATGCTTAAATGGTGGCCAATAATAAGCTTTTTCGGGCGTTTTACCGCAGCGCCATTTTTCGATGCTCAGGCCAAATGTTTAACTGATTCAGCCAATAATTTGATTTCGAAAAATCAGGTAATAAAATTAAATCGAGCTCTAAGCTCCTACATGGGGTGTTAAGAATTTAGGGTTCCCTCTGATCCCATTCCTAAACGCCAACCATAGCGCGCGTTGTACAGCCACTACCTCAAGGTGCTCCGGCACTGCAGAACGTCACTGGATGAAATGCATTTATTGATCTGATATCGGTTATTATCAGCCAGGCTTAAACGTTTTCCGCCCGAACATGTGTTTCCATTTAACGTCTGAAGTTCGGCGTATCTATACAGGGCTGTGTGTGTGAAGGATCAGTATGTGGATGTAGGGGTTTAAGTCTGTGGATGAGAATGTGAGGTTAAATGTAACGTAATAGGAGTAAGAGGAATAAATGACGTCAGTTCTGGAGAAAAGCTAGAAAACGCGTCCGAGGGAGAGATGGTAACGTTATATTCAACACATTTTGAGTGACCTGTTCATTAACAAAACTGTGCAAAGTCTAAACGTTTGTTTTTATTTTTCTGACGGTAAAAAAATAAATTAATTAATTTATCTGAGATTTTATCTATTTTATATGAAAGGAATCTTAAAGGAAATGTTAGAATAATTGTAGCAGAATATTCCGACACACAGCAGTTTATTCATACGATACCGGTTAGTTGATCGATGGATATGGCATTTCCACATGTATAACTCGTTGCCGTCTCCAGCCAATAGTTTGGTAAGTGCGTTCACATCTTTGGTCACTTTACGAGGCTACTATTACCTTTTATCTCCATATTTTTTCTTGTCTCAGACGCCTGTCTTTATATCTCCACCAGGAATTGCTGCTGTCGTATGTTTGGAAGATGACAGACATTTTCCTTTATGAATCATGAAACGGCTAAGCATCACATCACCAAAACATGTTCATGTATGAAAAGTGAATTAGGTTTCGTATCACATAGAAACCTGTGAATAACCAAGGATTGTGAGGATCCTGCGAATCGAGCTAACACTGTATGAGACCTGAGCGGGTCCCTCCGCAGGGCAGGAAACTAGCGCTGCTGCTCCTTCTCATTAATCTCATATTCCTTGGTTTTGATGATATAGAAACCTGAGTGTTTTATGTGTTAAGATTCAGTTTTCTATATTTGTGCAAATACAAATAATTCTTTCTGAAAATGGAGCTGAAACTATTACCTAGAAATGAATTGTGCATCAATGAATTGTAGTAACACTTGTTTGCAAAAGTTGCAGATAAAGCCGGCCGTCCACTGGGTCTGTATTTGTGTGATGGTGCGATCATCCAATATAGTCTGTCATCCGACCAATCCCACAACATGTGAATCAGCCCTCTCCCACTGCCTCCGACGACAACAGACTAGCGATCTTTCCCATTTGAATGGGATTTGTCGGACGACGCCAGGATGATCTGATACATCTTTTTCCATGTAAATTGTATCATTAAACTGCAGTGCGGCGGCAGGGAAAATTGTCCCATAGAGAAGAGATTCAGTTCGACAGACCATAGGATTCCATGTAATAAAATATTTTCGTTTTTATTTATGTTTAATTCATCTGTTTATGCTTTTCATCCACAGCAAAAAGTCTTAGATTTTTTGAGCATTTTATTGTATTTATTTGGCGAAATTTTATATTACCAATTTGTTTTAAAACGATGAGATTTTATTCCTTGCCTTTCATCGTCAGCCAGTCTATCGTTTGACCTGGATCGCCCACAGATGCTTCTAGTGGATGACCCTGGTCATACAACGGCGTTGTCTGTAGTCAGAAGACCAAGCCGGTCCTGCAACTATGGACCCAGTGGACAGGCCAGATTATTGTGGTAGGGTGGGGTAGTTTTAAAAAAAAAAAATAATAATTTATGGAAATATTTAGTGATTTTTCAGGTGCTCCTTTAGGCTACATTTAACTTAGGGGTTAATGTGAGGCTTTGTCTTGAGGGTAAGTGCTTTCATTTTACGTTTAGAGTTAGTTTTAGGGTTAGGGTTAGTTGTACAGTTAAGGATGTATTAGGGTTAGGTGTAAGGATGTGGCAGTTTTGGGGTTTGGGTTAGTTTAGGGGTTAGCTTCAGGTTTGGGTCAGTTTAAGGGTAATGTTAGTATTAGGGTTAGGGTTAGTGTTGGGGTATTTGTTTATTAAAAATAATATTTCAATAAAATATCTTAGTTAAATATACATTTTTCTCCTGATACATTAAGTAGTGTGATTTTTCTCATATTTTTGTCATTTTTAACCCATTCTCATCTCTTTATGTGAAGTAATCCGTTGTCAATTTTTGGATACAACCAACTAAAATTAATTTTATAACCCGTGGATTTAATCGTTGGGTTTTTTTTAACACGACTTTACTCTTTGTGAAATTCAGCATTCGGCTACCTTTCCTGGCCATTCTGCTATAAAGAGAGCAGGCAGTTCGCCAAAAGTTGGCGAATTGCCTGCACATTCGGTGCCTGTTCGAGGGCAGTGAAATCCCCATAGAGAAGCAATGCTTTGTCTATTCAGAGAACACAAACCAGCAGTGAAAGGTTCCCGAAATGCCCGGCCATTCGGTGGTTTCATTCGGCAGGTTTATTCAGGCGAATCCCATAGGAATATTTTTAACATCGAAACCTGTTTTAATTCAGTATCTAATAAACCGTTCATTATAATCTTCTGCAGTAAAAGTCTCTTTATTTATAGATATTTTAGGATCTTTTAGCCATTTTTTGGGATTTTGTAGCAAACATTTTTGTTAGTTTTTTTTTTAAATCGTTTTTTCTTGTTTCTGTAACAGACCTTTTTATTATCATTCATTGGATCTCATATGTAAATTTCAGACATTTTCGCTCTGTAGTTTCTTTGCAAACAGCGTTTCACTTTTCAAACATTCAAGCGTACTGTTTTTTTTTTTGTTTTCTTCACCTCCTTCGTCTGCGGTGTCGGGTTTTTCCGGCGTCTGCTCTGCGCTGTGATCGGCTCCTGCTCGGGTTTCTCTGGCATTTTCGGCGGGTTAATCCAGATGTTTTTGCGAGT
>RXON01002983.1:0-44799 GCA_009667805.1 Leptobrachium leishanense
CAAATTTCACGGAACACAAAGTACAACGTGCTAGCTTGAAATGGAAATTGATGTATTTTACACATTTTAATTATTTTTTCCTTTTCCTCAGTTTGTCTCCATCAGAGAACTTTCTTCTGGCAGACAATTCAGTGGACTTAATTAATGCAACTTGCGCAGTTAACTTTTTCAACATCGATAAATTCATGCATGAAGTGGTTCGAGTTCTTAAACCTGGTGGCTGTTTGGCCTTAAGCAGTCTTTTGCTGAAGTGTGAGATCCGGTATAAGGACCTCTCGGAGGCACTCACAAATATCTTTCATGAGGTAAGAAACGGTCAATAACATTTGACTTTAAAAGAACACTACCACTTACATGAGCTGAAACTAGATTTCTTGTGCATTACAAAAAAAAAAATCACATTCTAAAAAAAACATGTTCCTTTTTCTATATTTGAATTAATTGCACCTAAAAAGGAAAAAAGTTGGGTTTTTAGGCTGGGGTCAGACGAGCGCACTGATTGTGCACAGTAACATTTATTTATTTATGCACTTTATAACTGATGAGATTGTGGTTACATTGTATCAGTTAGTTTTGATGGTGAGAAAAAGAAAAAAGCTGTAAGGGTTTCTTTACATCCGTGTAGCTTTTTCACGTCGCTGCCATTTTGGCGTCCATTGCAACATGCGTTGCCCGTGCGTGAAAAAAGTGCACACGTGCTTTGTGTGTTGTTCTCTATTGACTCCTTTTAAAAGCTACACCGGACAGCAAACAGTGCGGTCAGACGGGCGCAAAAAGTGCGCTCGTTCAACCCCAGCCTAATCGGTTTCCACTTTGTGGATTTTTCTCATGATACAACATTTACCAAAATCTTAGCACAAGCTCCACCTTGCAGCTGTGGTTTTGTTAAAACCGTAGTGAAGAGGCGTTGGTGTGGAAGAGTAAAGGGGTTATTCAAAGAGAGCCGAACTTGCCACCAAATTGAACCGAACTATGATATTTCACTAGAAAAGGGTAAGGGTCCTTGTGGCGCAGTGGGTGCTTCCAAATATGGAGCAATCAAGAGGAGTATTTCTAAATGCTGATATTATGGCTCAACTCTATTTATCAGGTAGTGATAGATAAAAGTACTCAAGTGAGTCAATGTTACACTTGTATTGTGCAAATAGCAATTCTGTGCAAATGAACAACCTTGTGCAAAATAAGCAACAACAATGGTGATAAATCCTTAACTCATGCGTACAAATCTGCTCCTATAGCACAAAGTGTAGAATAATCCACATGTGCAAAATGCATATAAAGTGCATGTGCTCATATATCCTATTCCATTCGTAAAGTGCAGACACAAAATTTGTGTTGATGTGACATCAAGAAAGTCATAAGACAGTCCTTTTATTACAGTATGTAGGTCACACTTCAGACAAAATGTTCCAACGTTATGCTTCCTCTCCTTAGTTGGTAGATTCCGTAGCATATATGAGGAAGACAAAAGGAAAGAGACAATAGTGCAGACTGTAGTAATTTGTGAAGTGTATATATATATATATATATATATATGTGTGTGAAAATCACTCACAAATTATAGAGCCTAATAAGTCCTGGCTCTAGGTTAGAATGCCTCACGTCAGATACAGGGTGACGTTCCCCCTTTTTCTGGGTCTTCCAGTTATCCTCAAATAAAACGCATACAGAGAGACAGCGCTCCCATAGCGTGACACAGTACGTATATTCTGAGTAATTGCAATTTTTTGTTCAACTCACCGATGTTGGAGCCTCGGTTTTCTCCGGCTCAGCTTAAAGGCAAATGGTACTTCTTAGTTAGGTGAGTACCTTACCCCTCTCTCTTGCAATGCCTTTCAGCTTCTGTCTCCAGCTCTGTATTACCATACAGATGGGGACAAAAAAGGGAGGGGGGGAGAGAAAAATTCCTCTGCTTTCACCTTTTAAAATATTTTCCTCACTCTAAAGGGATAAAATAGTAAGGGGGTATCCCATAACAGAGTAAAACCAGAGATGAGAATCAAGTTAAAATATCAAAAATTTATTCCAAAAAAAGTGTGTGTGTGGGGGGGGGGTATTGTGGAAGAGTGCAGGGGTGGACCATGCGGTCAGGGCCGGTGCTAGACTATTTTGCGCCCTAGGCAAGACCAGCTACTTGCACCCCCCTCCCAAAAAAAACACACAACATGAAACTGCTAAATTTATTTTTACTTAAGAATAAAGTTTGAAAAGCACCAATAGTAAAGGTAAAATAAATATAAATAAACTGTATTAAACCGTTTTAAATTAACTCTATTAAACAAATTAAAATTAACGAAAAAAAATATAAGCGTTGTCACGTAAGTTTCAATTTCAGACACCTCAAAATTTCATTTTGCGTGCCTTAGCCTTTGCAAATTTTAGATTATATAATATATATATATATATTGCCCAGGCCAATCCCCTGCTGGAGATAGGGGGTTCATTTGAACCCCGATATCTCCAGGCATCTAGTGGGTCATGGAGGGTGTCAATCCAAAGGCCTGAGCATGGCCTTTCGAATGATACCCAACATGACCAGGTATAAAGTGAAAAAAAGAAAATAAAAACATGTATTTTTTTTTTTGTGTTATTTTTATTAATGCAGCAATATTGTTCACATTGCAATTATAATGTGAACGATGATGCACTAATGATTTTTTTCTATGGGGTGTGTTTGCTATAAATCACGTAATTCCCCCCACAAAATGTAACAAGTCCCCATTTCTAATTTTTGTACAAGCGCACCCCATAGAAAACATAACTGCAAACGCTCATGTGCTAAAATGTGGAAAAAAAACACTTTACACACTGCAGATGATTAAAAATTCAATTTTTATTGCATTTTTTTCATAATATACAGCCAGGACAGGACGTATACATATAAAAATGATATATTATGAATCTGCGGAGTCTGCCGGAAAGAACGATATCTAACATGTCGGTCATTTAACAAAATGTGGCTTCAAAATCGCGTTTAAACCTGATGAGCGAAAGCGGTAAAAATGAGCTGAGCACACAGCGGTGAAATACAGCATATTAGAAGTTTTAGGAGGGAAATTAACACTTCTCAAATCTCAGTAAGAAGCAGACACCACCCCACCACCTCAGTATAGTCTACAATGTATCAAATTTGATAAATTTGGATTTAAAGCAAACAAAAACAAACTCCTATAATAATTACCATTTATGAAATTTCAATAAACCTTTTTCAAGTTTCTTCTCATATATCAAAGTTGAAACGGGCGCAGCGCTGCACCATGGTGAGAGACAACAAAATCAGCCACAAAGCAATGTAGCGTCAGTCCTGTCTGAAATATCCTTCCTTAGACAGACTTTTTATTAGATTTCAAAGAACTTATAGCCAATCAGCATACAGATACATTTCTACGTCAGAGTTTAACCAACAGTGAGACAAAAATTACTACATTTGATTCAGAGATGGCTTTTTTTTCTAGTTTACACTGTTCACACACCCTTTCCTGCACACAAAGGAAATGGCTAAATTCCACAGGCTAACATCCTATGCAAGTAAAAGACTTGCAGGGTTTGACACTTATAATGGGGGGGGGGGTGGATTTCACACTAATGCAAGAATTAAAAACTACCTATCATATTAAAATACCTTTCAAAATTGATTAGACCAGACTTAAAACACATGTTATGCCATTTGAAAAACACAGGTCATTTAGAGTTGAGAATCTTTGCACGTACACATTAGTTTTTAATTCAATATCTAATAAACCGTTGCTTATATTCTGCAGTAAAGAGTCTCTTTATTTCTAGATTTTTTAGTATTTTTTTTTAAGTATTTTCTATACTTTTTTCAAAATTTCTTTTTTTTGCGAACTCGAACCAAACACACCCAAAAAGTTCAAAGTTCACAAACTTTCGGACAACCAAAGTTCGGTTCGAACTCCGAACCGAACAGCTCATCCCTACTGGTGGCCACTGGCTCCTAGAATTTTACACCAATCTAATAGCAGTCTTTGGCATCTAAAAACATCTAGTTGGCTTCAATGTTTTCTTCCGGTCTCCTACATTTAATGTAAATATATCCAGCCCTGGTGTATGTATTTATATGAGGTCTGTGTGTGTGTGTGTCTGTGTCTGTGTCTGTGTCTGCAGTGGGTAAGTAGGGTGTCCAATGACAACAGAGCAAAGAAAATAAGTAAACAAATAAAACCATATCAGATGTTAACACAAATTATAAATATATATACTGTATATATTTATTAGTGGCCAAACTGATATTAGAAGCAACGGTCTGCACTTCTAGGCTCAAAAAAGTAGCCACAAGACCACATGCACAAAAAATACCTAACAGCAAAAAAGCACCAGGTAACAAAGTGAATAAATAAATAGAAGCAGCTAAAATCATATTTTGGGGCAGTAAAAACCAACTGCCAGATTCAGAGGCAAGGTTCCCAACGTTTCGGTATACCTTGATAAAGGCGAATCCTCGTCGAAATGTTGGCTCCTAACTTTTGTTGCTGGCTCCTAGATTCAAAGCAAATTTGTCAAGCCCTGAAAATGTTATGTAGTCCTAGTGAGTCAGGCGGTTATGAAAGAGGTGGGTATACAGATGATTTTCTAAATGTTCTGTTTAGTTCAAGGAAGGGCTATTTTTGCTTAGAAGGTGCCAGTTTGGTTCCAAATGCTTGGGCTCTCAGCATAACATACCTATGGTTAACTTTTTTAAGCACATGGTGTGACAGATTAGATCTGTATATCTATCGTGATATCTATCTATGGATACCAGTGGCCATTTTGCGCAGCGGTCGTAATAAATGCCTGAATTTCCAAGAAAGTAATTAAGATGTTTATCACTGAGCCCTGGTGAAAGGATATCCCCAGGTCTTCGCAGAATACCAGGGAAATAAGTCTGCTTTGATGTGCAGGCTAAGGAGGGGAAATTATCCCCCAGGTGGTCTAATGGCATTTCCTTGGCCTCGTACAAGCATTTCACACCTTGGACAGATGGAAAAGGCACATCGCAGACGCTGCGGCACCAATTTGTAAGTGATCATGCATTTCAAAGAAGCTGTCATATCCTTTGATCACTAGAGACAATCTTTGGGAATCAAGTTAATGACGAAGGGAACTGAGCGTGCCCAGAGAGACGGTATTCTGGGAAATGTAGTGCCCAGGCTCTTCCAGATAGGAGGCTGTCCTGGGAGGAACAAGGTGGCCTATATATACCTGAGCCAAGCATGGCCTCAGTGCTGATTAACGGGGGTTCACGCTGCGTGATGGTCTGTCCATGCTGTCCATGCTTCAATCTCCAACCCCCCAGGAGTCACCGATGCTAACTTGCTGACATGTGAGTAGGGTCTGTGTTATGCTCGTTTTATTTTATTGCTGTTGTGTGTAATGTGTAATCCTTGATTTATCATATCCATCTTTTTGTAACAAATGCAGTTTTTGTTTTTTTATCATAATAAATATCCCTTATTAAGTTCTGCTTCTGACTGATATTCGCTCCACGCTAACTGAAGGGACTGGATTATTGTTTTTGTTTTAGCTCGAGTATCTACTAAATTGTGAGTTGCGGTGACTGGGGACGGTTGGGTAAGCACACAGGGATTGTTGTCCGCGTAGCATTATTTGGGTCTAGGATAGACAGTGGATCGCTTAACCCTGCGTCTTTCACTGCAGCGCACTTAGTGTTCGTGAGAACTGATGGCAGCATAGCGAATAGAGTAAGAAAGTGGGTGTAAGGATTGTGGGAAACGTAGTCACTACCCCAGGTCGAGAGAAGACGAGTACGGCATTGCAATCCTGGGACCACTTCATCACGCTCTGCGTGTCTGCTGCGGGTAGAGGCGTTGCCGGAACGGTTGGGTCAGCGCGCATGGGGGATTGTTGTCCGCGTAGTCATTATCTGGTCTAGGATAGACAGTTGCTGAACTCTGTGCCTTTCGCTGCGGCGCGCGCAGTTGTCATGACATACGGAATGAGTAAATGTTAAAGAGTACTGTACTACCTTTTACATTTGAATTTAATTCTAGCCAGGTGAGCTGAAATGAAGTTCAGTAAACAGGTATAGTGCAAATCGATCATACAATAGAGTCCTTGTATAACACAATTGGTCCTCGGTACGTGAAGAAAAGAAATTGTATCCAACATTGTGCAGTACTTCAAATAAAAATCATTATTTTAAATGGAAAAAATTTACCTCCCTGGCGGTATTCCCGAGTGTGACTCGGAGTTAAATTTCGCTACCGCGGATGGTGACCCCGAGCCACACTCGGGCCGCATACTCACCTAATCCTGCGCTCCCTCGCTGTCCCCCGCAGTGTGATAGCGGCAACTTGCTTCCTGGTAACGCTCCCTGCAAGTCACACAATGTACAATTTCGAGCAGCATGACCTGCTCATGAACGGCCACTAGGTGGCACTAAAGGATCAGAAACAGACCATACATACAGTCCAATATTGCACCCTTGTTTTCTGAAAGATTTCAGTGTTTTTGCTTTGATTATATGATTGAATATAATTTATTAGCATTATTTTGGATAACTATTTTTGGGATAATAAATTGTCGTGTTTCAAACTTTATCGGACTCAGTGGGCTATATTACATACTTGGTGCTAACTTAACCAGAGCTGTCGTAAACTTAAAACCTCCATAGGCTATAATGGCTCTGGGAAGTTTACGACAGCTCTGG
The DNA here is from genome assembly GCA_009667805.1 of Leptobrachium leishanense. Lineage (NCBI taxonomy): Eukaryota > Metazoa > Chordata > Amphibia > Anura > Megophryidae > Leptobrachium > Leptobrachium leishanense. Next base: position 6,668 of record RXON01002983.1, read on the forward strand.
ATAAGTTAGCACCAAGTATGTTATATGGCCCAGTGTGTTTACTAGACTCTTGCTTGCACAGATTTCAGTGCGTTATTCCTAATTATTACTGGCTTACTATATAAAAAAAATAAGTTTCCTTTAAAAAAAATTGAGATGCTTTTAGACACAAGTTTGAAAAAATTAGACCGCCAGGGAGGTTTAACTCAGATTTGTGAACCCACTACTGGCTCAAGTTATACATGCAGGTGGGCCTTTCTCTTTTTTTGTCTTCCCTGGCACCCACACATCTTCAAAGTGGACTTTTTGCAAGAGGTGAAGGAAGGTGTGTGGGTGCCTGGAAAGCAGGACCCACCTGCACGGACACCTTGAGTCAGTAGTGGGCTCAAAAATCTGTGAGCTTAATATTTTTCTATTTTAAAATTCTTTTTATTTGTAGTACTGCACATTGTTGGCCCATGAAAAAAGAAAAAATATTTGACGACCAATTGTGCCGTACAAGGACTCTTATTTTATGATTTTATACCCACTGGCAAATTTGATAGATTTGCGCTATAACAGTTGTTGTTTATTGCACTTTTTGTTAAAAGTGATTGGGGGGACCTACAGAAGGGTACATGAAGATTGTGGGATTTAGCCGTGACAGTTGTATATTTGGGAGCTTCAGTCTGTTTTCTATTGCTGTGATATGAATATAAAATACAAATGTTTGATGTGGTGACTGATTAAATATAAAATCTTTCTCTCTTGAACTCTTGGATATGCCACAGTGTCTTTTGTATTTAAATATATTCATTTAATACTCCTTTTATGAAGTGAAAAACACCACCTCCTTTTTGAACAAATGATTTCGCAAACCTCCCCATCTCCACCATTCATGCTTCTGATTTTAGATTAGTTGAAGAAATATCAAATCATTAGAAACATTACCTACAAGGAATTTCTGCCTCGTGACACTTTGCCGCCACTCTGGCCCAGAGATTGCAGCTGCATTGTTACGTGATAGATCTAGCACAGGTTTTAAGGATTACCTTGGAAATGCAGACTGAATCCTGAACTACTGATCTAGCATAATCTCTTCTTTGTATAATCTATTAAGTCTTTTTTAATTTATTTTATCTTTCTGACTTCAGGCTTTAAGAAGAGTTTGTATGTATGGAAGTGATGCAGTGGACCACTTAAAATCTGAATATCAGACTATCTTCAAAGCTGTACCATTCACTGATAAAGAGAGGTAAGAATATCATAGAACAGGAACATTGTTTTATTCAATTTGTAAATGTTTCTAACTGGAATGAAATCTGACACCTTTTCATTCTAAACAGAACGGATGCTTAATTTACTTTACTTGAAGTATTGTTTCACTTTGGACTTGCTGGAGGTTGACAATGGATCAGTTGGCTCATTCATGTACTGTATGTCTGGTCAACTGTCCAATTAAACCATATTAGTATTTTAACCTCACATAGTCCTACTTGGTACATGCATCAAATTTATGCTTTCTATGTGTAGCGCTCACTCCCGGAGGAGCTGCTGAAATTGAACCTCGGGTCAGTCTCCCCGCATTAGGGAAGAAATATACTCCAGCACCGTTGTGGATTTTATAAATTATATAGTTTACTAGAACAAATGGCATATAATGAATAACACGGTGTTCGTATATATATTTACAGTACTTTGTAATGCGGAAAAGAAATATGATGCTTCGTAATTCGAGAAACGCGCAGCGGAAAAGAAAATACAAAATACAATGCTTCGTAATTCGAGAAACGCGCAGCGGAAAATAAATAAAAATAAATCTTTAACCCCCTTTTGTGTTTGGGGAGTGAGTCCCGCACAGGTTATGTCCCAGAATGTAAGTGTGTGTGTGTGTTACGGTACCCGGGTACAATACTCAACTGGCCAGTGAATTTCTTATGAGGTATCTTCGACTAGTCAAGTTGGGGCCCTGTGGGTTTTGGAAACAAACAGCAGCGTGCTTTATTTTCACAACGGCCTGGAAGGCCTCTCACCCATCCGCCAGATACTTGATGCTCCGCTCGACCCAGGACGTCTCTCCGCTCGATGTTGACTGGGGTTCTCCTGGTTACTGGATCCGCTGTCTGGCTTTCTGTGGCTGCCGCAAGATATCCAGTTCACCGCCTGCTCTCCCTGTCCAATCGATCTGCGGTACTCCTGACTGGGGTCCTCCGGCTTTCTCAATATCAGCGCGGGTAGTCCTGTGAATCACTGGGTCTTCCTCTGTTAAGGCTGAATAACCCGGTCCCCGGTCTTTAGCTCTGTCAGGCCCCAGCTGCGCTCCGGCCTAGTCACTGTCTCGTTCTGCTGCTCTGCGTCTTGCTCCTCTCACTCCCTGGCGCACTCTGCCAGCTCTCTCCACAAGGCTCAGGATGTAAGTCTCTGTGTTCCACCCACTTCCTGTGTCCACTCCCAAAGCATGCCGGGAAATGTAGTCCCAATGTTCAATGTCTCTCATCGCGCTGTCTCCCTCCGGTGGCCAAAAATAGGTACTGCCACGTCAGGGAATTAAACCCAGCGCTACATATGCAACATCTAAAACAATATCTTTCCATTTTTCAAGTGGAAATACATGGAGAATGTTTAGAAAGCTGACACTTTAAGGAGAACTAGGATGGGTTCAGTTGCCTTTTCTAGGGCATTGTGGGAATAATGTAACAAATTAATGGATAAAAATTTCCATCTGAACTGGAAAATAGCAATTGAGGTGTGTGTTGGGGCCACAACATTAGAACCTCTAACAGGTGAATTGAATAACTTGATTTATATTTTTATAATGGCACCTGTCAAGGGGTGGAATATTTTGAGCAGCAAATGATCGGTTCTTGAGTTTCATGTGTTGGAAGCAGGAAAAATGAGCAAGTGAAAAGATCTGAGTGTCTTTCACACGGATCAAGTAATGATGGCTAGTCGAGTAGTTCAGAGCATCTCAAAAGCATTGTGAATCTTCCCAGTGTGCAGTGGTTAGTATCTACCAAAAGTAGAACACCTCACATCCAAGATGTCAGCCCTCACTAGGAGAACCCTGAGAGGCTGCAACAACACGTGGAACGTGTCCTTCGCAGTCAAGCTGGAAAGCGCTGGATGCGCTCAGCACGTTGTCTGCAGCCAAGCAATTAAAGAACATGACAAAGATTTCAAGTTGTTGCGGTGGCCTCCAAATTCCCCAGATCTCAATCCTGAGCATCTGTGGGAAGTACTAGATGAACAAATTTTGAACCATTGAGGCCTCGCCTTGCAAATTGCAGAACTTTAAGGCTCTGCTGCTAAACTTTTAATGCCAGATCCCACAAGACCCCATCTATCAGAGCTGTTTTGGCAGCACGAGTGTGGACCTACATGATACCAGGAACCCGCCTATCTAATAGAAGGTACATAGTAAAATTAAGTACAGTGTGTAATATAAAACCATATTATTTAATCTACACTCTATAAAGCTACCGTATAATCACGTCTGCTGAATTCTCTCGCTGCTTACAAACGGAAATTAAGAACAGTGGCCTTCCAGTTCCATTGACCATGCGTGACCCTGCATTTGTGAGCATTTGCAAGACACTATGGAATCATACTTGTGCTACTGCCGGTATCAGTGGCTCCCCACGTTTACGGTTATAAGTCGCGCACTTGTGATACCGCCGGTAACATAGAGCAGCTAATGGCTACGATTCAAGCCGCATTTACTCGTTGGCTGCTGCTTATTTTTGGCTTGGGTATAAAGGGACCTCTAGCAGGAATTGTATGTTGAACTTATTTATGCCAAAATGAATGATGTTACGAGACCTGCCGAAAGACTCTGGTACATATCTGATGGAGTGTGGGAGCATTTACAGCAAAGTGAGTTTTGTAAAACCGTATTAAAAATTGCCAGACTGTGAGTAATAGGCCCAGAATGGTGCCCAGTGTGCTGATCAGTCAGTTTCAGTTCAATAATAGTTAATGGTCTTTGATTTTCAGTTTCTCACTAGATGCCCGGTCTTATCCATGAAGTATAGTATTGGTTAATAGATTGACGTTTAGAAGTGAGGCCTGCACATTACAGTTTTATTTTGGTTTTTAGGTTTACTGATCTACCTATGATATATCCTGTATCTGTAAAAAAACTTGTGGGTCTAATTCAGGCAACATTTATGTACCAAGACTTTCTAATGAAAAACCAAAAAGATGCCCTGCTGTTTTTGCAGAATCTAGAAAAAAGGTAAAGTTGTTTTTAATTTATTTTATTTTTTTTGGCCCTAGTTTTAATTGAATACAGCTCTTGCGTTACATCTTATCGATAGTGTCTTTCTCATCAAGTTTACTAGTTGTCTTTTTGTACCTAAAAACATACCATACAAATAAGAAAAATGTCCAAATTAACTTCTGTTTGTGCAATATATATATATATATATTGCACAATCTAAAAGATTATGGAGTACTTGACCCTACATTTATAAAGGATGGAATTGACTGAATCCCTTTTGATAGAACTTTCAATGCTAAGGATTAGGGTCCAAGTTGAAGCTGTATTACATCATGGTACCTGTCACTGAAAGCCCTGGGCTTTAATTCTGTTATAGATGCCTCATCTGGAGTAGTGTATTTGTTCCATATAGACCTTTTAAATATTCTTCAGAGGAGTAGTATCATAATCTAGGACTTGATTGAGGAGTAAAGAATCAATAGTTGAATTAAGGAATTGAGTCCATGTTCTAATGGCAGCTAACCTGTCTACAAAGCTACTTATGATTTCCATTTAACAATGATATAATGTATGGGTTTTTTTTTTTTGCTTCGGTTAACTACAGTTCTGGCAACGGCAACAAGTGCCAGCATGTCACAAAAACCCAGGTAGCAGCAGGATAAGCTTCACCCGCATCTTTTTTTTCTTCATGAAATGCTGCAGATTGTTGCCATTGCAAGTTTGGCAAGATGCTGCCATTTGCTAAATAACCCCATTAGTGTTATTTTAAGAAATCATTTCCTGCTTTCCTTCAATCTAAATTTATCTAGCATGCAGTGAATTAACCTTTAAAAAGGGGAGAAATTCGAGCATACTAACAGATCTTAGGAGTGGACACTGAAAGCGTATAACTGCTAACTTCGCCCCCTTGCAGGACATCCAATCTTTCATGCTTACTCCAGTCCTTAGAGGAAGTTTAAGGACTGGTGTTATAAAAGTGTGATTATAGCATTATTCCTCACCTGAGACCAGGCTCAGTACTGAATAAAACAAAGTGCAAGAAGGGACCTGGAGAATAATGGGAGATGACACACTGGTTATACTGGGCATTCGGTCATGGTTCAATTCAAAGTTTAAGCCTGAAACCATATTCATGTCCACTTTGTAATAGAGTATAAATTAGATACGTTGGCGCAATCTGACAGATTGCCTAGACAAACATTGCTGTCAAACAATAACAATACAGTTTTAAAAGGTAATGCATATTTTTATACAAAAGTGACGGTAAACACAAATGTATTAACAGAGGACAGTTCAAGGACCATCACGTCACACTTATAAATGTAGTTAAATTGCTCATTTTACTGATTATTGCCATCTGTTTTTTTTTGTTTCTGCAGTTTCTCTGAGTTGGGAATTTCTGAACTAGAAGCCACCATGGAGTTTCACTCAAAATCTGTTTGTGTTTTGGCTTACAAACCAAAAGCCAACGCCTAAGATGACCACTCAAACAAGAAATAAACATTGACTATTATTTTGTACTGGAAAATTATTCAGATTTACTTTATTGCATTTGAGTGCATGTAAACATCTCTAACTGTTTTCTCTATTTGAGCATCTGGTTCTATATCATAATTTACGACAGTGATGGAGAATCTTGGCAAATACCCAGATATTTCAGAACTACATGTTCTATGATGCTTTGCCAGCAGTGGCAACTCTAGTAACAATCTATATGGGGGGGGGCTGCTAATAATTTTATATTTGGGGTGTAAAAGCGCTTTGGTTGTCTGGGAAGCCACCACCCTACCGGAATACAATGCTTCCCCCAGCAGTTCCCTACTCCTATAACCTCCAATTCAGTACCTGCACCTTTCTTGCAATATCCCAATACAAAAAGAAAGTGGCTCGATCTTCATTTTACTACAGAGCACCGCAATTATGGAATAACCTCCCAGACACCATCAAATTTTATCCCAGCCTAACGTCTCTTAAGACCTCTCTATTCTCCTCCCTCACCCCTGCAACCTATCTCTCTCCACCGGCTTCTTCCCATCTGCCTTCAAATGTGCACAGGTTACGCCTATACCATGATCCCAACTCTCCATCCAACTACCGTCTTGTATCCCTGCTTCCGTTTACCTCTAAGCTTGTGGAAAGACTTGTTTTCAATTGCCTCTCCCTCTTCCTGTAATCTATTCCCCACTTGACCCCCTGCAATCAGGCTTTCATCCCCTACACTCAACGGACACTGCCTTCACCAAAGTCACCAATGACCGAACTGCTAAAAAAACACTGCCACTATTCTATTCTTATCAAACTAGACCACGCAGCTGATTTGACACTGATGACCACCCCCTCCTTCTATAGACTCTCAGGCTCTGTGACATTGTTGTTGTTTTTTATTGACTCCTAACTAGGGATGAGCCGAACACCCCCGTGTTCGGTTCGCATTCGAACTCGAACAATTTCAAAAGTTCGAGTTCGAACTCGAACCGAACTCAATGCAAGTCAATGGGACTCAAAAGTTCGGTTTTTAGAGTGCCCTGCAAGAGGGCATATATGCAAGATATTTGCCATAAAAGGTGTATGGGGGTCCGGGTAGTGCCCTGGGGGGACAGGAAACGAGGACAAAAAGTTTAAAAAAAGACGTTTTTTTTAAAAGGAACAGTGAGTTTTCCATAAAATAAGGGTTAAAAATAAAAATGAAAAATTCCTTCAAATATTGTGCCTAGGAGGTCCCCATAACCTGCCCGTGAAGTGGCGGATTTGTAGGATGTATAGAAACCTTGCCATCAGAGACCCATACACGACACCTAGCCACCCTTAAGGGGTTAAAATGCACAGGGACTGGCTACTATCCTGTTAGATGAGGGAATGTATTATATGTATAAAGCAAGGTATATATGACAATGGATAGTCAGAGACTCTAGGGACTCAGTTTGTACGCTGTATGATAGACATTTCTAACACAATAATAATTGTATGCTCACATAGGCCCTTCGGGAGAGGTACATGACATACAAACACTGGAATATTACGTTTAAATCTAAGGAGTGTGATAAAGATTTTATTAAGCCCTTGATGACAAATGACGTAACATCTACATCATTAATGATTGGCTTTACAGAGCCCTGGTCCTTAAGGGGTTAAACAGCATATCAGAGAGGATCATATAGTAGAAATGAACACTTCATAGAATTCAAAACAAGCACAGTGTTTGTTCATACAGGTGCAGGAGCCCCCACCCAGTCTGCAAGCAATGTATCAAATTCTAATTGCTAATTAGAAGAACATGTTATTTCCAAACACTAATTAAACACCTGTTGTTTACGCCGTTTGAAAGCACAGGTCCTTTAGGAGGTGAGAATCTTTGCACCTAGACAATGACAATTTTTAATTCAATATCTAATAAACCGTTGCTTATAATATTCTGCAGTAAAGAGTCTCTTTAATTCTAGATTTATTTTTTTTTTGTATTTTTTTAAGCAGTTTTTATATATTTATTTTTTTTAAAAAAAATTGCGCTCGAACCGAACACGCCAAAAAGTTCGAAGTTCGTGAACATGCGAACGGCCAAAGTTCGAATCGAACTCTGAACTGATCGAACCGAACAGCTCATCCCTACTCCTAACAGGTCCTTCTGTGTCATTTGCTAGTGACACCTCCTCTTCAATGCCTTTTATCAGTTGGTGTACGCCAAGGCTCTGTTCTAGGTCCCCTGCTTTTCTCCCTCTACACCTCCTCTCTGGATAACATCATCAACAGCTTGGTTTTAATTACCATCTCTATGCTGATGATACTCCGATCTACATCTCCACTCCTGGTTTCTCTCCTCTTGTCCTTTCCAAAGTCAGCGACTGTTTATCTGGCATTTCCTCATGGTTGGCCACTCACCACCTAAAGATTAACATGTCTATAAAACTGAGCTCCTTCTATCAGGGTTGATGACATTGCTGTCTCGAAATTACACTTGACTCTGCTCTATTTCTTCCTCCGGCCACTACCAATTACGTAATATTTCCGAATGAGGCCATTTCTTACCACTGACACCACCAAACTCAATAACGCTCTTGTACTATCCCAACTTGATTATTGTAATAATCTTCTACCCGGCCTCCCTCTTTCCTGTGTCTCCCCCCTACAATCCATCTTCCATGCCTCTGTCAGGCTCAACTACCTCACCCGCCGCTCAGTCTCTGCCACTCCTCCCTGCAAGTCCCTTCACTGGCTCCCTATCCACTGTAGAATTAAATTCAAAATTCTCACCCTGACCTACAAAGACATTCCCTGGCCTCAATAATCACCAAATACACCCCACCCAGCTCCATAAGGTCAAACCATGACCTGTGCCGAGCCTACCCTCGAATTGCCTCTTTCCATGATAGACTGCAGGCTTTCTCACGTGCAGCTCCCATACTCTGGAATGCTCTCCCTCGTACTATCAGACGTTCCTCTAAAGACTAGCCTATTTAGGGAAGCTTCCCACCTGACTCCCTAATACACCTTACTAGCCAACCCTGCCAACACTCTCCCCTTGCAGTCCTCTCCTTTTTCTCACCCTCTAAACCAGGGATCTCAAACTCCCTTCTAGATTGTAAATTCCCAAGTGAATAAGGCCCTCGTTTCCTTCTGTGTTGGTTTTTCAAATGTTGTTTAGGCTCATTGTATTGTAACCCTGACTATATGGTGCCCATTATTCAGCGTTGCAGAATATGCTGGCGTTCTATAAAATAAAAAATATGCACTGTGTGCTGTTCACAAGTACGTCCTTGCAAACGAATGTCTGTTATTATTATTATTATTATTCTTTATTTATAAAGTGCCAGCATATTCCGCAGCGCTGTACAATAGGCACAGTATAAACAGGGTTACAATACATTGAACAACCTTTGACAAACAGTACAGGAGGAGATGAGGGCCCTATTCCCGTAGGAACTCACAATCTAGAATTTATAATTATAGTTATAATGGACATACAGGGTTATTCAGAGAGGGGTGAAAACCAGGAGAATGACTGGAGAAGTGAAAATTCTAGGTCAAAATGGCCAAAGCAGAAAAATCTCATTTATCTCACTTTCCAAATCGGCTATTTGGTCTAGATTGCTCATTCTCCTGGCAATTCTCCTGGTTTCCCTTGAGAAAGTCTATTTTATAGACGAAACGCGTTGGGCTTGTATGCAATTATACTTTATTTATTTGGAATAAAAGTTTTTTTTATCTATACCCATCTTTTTTTGGTGCTTCCAGTACCCGTGGTCTGTTCCAATAGACCAACGGGGATCCTTTTCAGATGCTGAGGTCTTCCAATTTTTTCTTCATATCTTCATGTGGAGTATTGGACCATCTCCAGGAAACCTCCTCAGCATTTTATTACAAGATAAGTAACACCTTTCTCCCTATCACCCATTGCCTGTTATAGCATTTACTAACCAGTAACGTAAGTGCTTTGGTTTTACTGTAATACCTGACAGACCTGGACGCACTCTTAATCCCATTCTTTTTTTCTCGGAGGGATCTTTGAGGGATGAGAGGAGCAGAGGCTGTCAAGGGATAAAGCAACAACGCAGAACACCGGAGAACCTTTCCACTATACACTTTATATTATAAAGACCATTCCAACATACGGCCACAAGGTGGCAGGAATGTACCCAATTATGGCATTAAAAAAAAGTCTGTTGCTTCTTTTGGTTTTTTGCTTCTTTTCTCCCTCTCCCCATTTTTTGGCACTGGATGCTGCAGCCCCGTCTGAGTTTTACTCTTTAAATTCTAAACGGAGTTATTTGATCTGCTTGCTGATTATATATATCCTTGTGACGGGTCTCTCAGCAGGCATATGTCAAGCATCGGATGCCAGACTCTACTGTATTCTCTTATCTGTAATGTTTATTACCCTTCAATTAAATTCGTTGAATTTAAAGAAAACAAAACAATAAACCTCATGTCCTATTTTGTTACAAAATATGCTGCACGTTGCACTTCACTTACCATACTAAACAAGTATAGAAGGACGCGATTTGTTTTTAATGTGGTATTATATGTTCTTATGAGATATTTTGCACGTTGCACTTAGTGCGGCGCTTCTCGCAAAATCTGTCTAAGGGGTACCCCCAATTTCTTCTGATATATATCCATGTGAAGGGGGGGCAATATATATATATCTCCATTATTATTATTCTGTGTTGATAAAGCGCCAGCATATTCCGCAGTGCTGTACAATGGGGGAGTGCAGACATGAGACATACTAGCACACATAAGGTCAGATGGCCCTGCCCTTAGGATAATTGTCCTACTGATACAGCACTTTACACAAGTGCTCAGCTAGACATCCCATGAGCTTACAATCTAAAGGACAGGGGTGAGTGAAACAGAAGGGGAGCTGGGTAGTGTGAATCTGGTGGCTAGAGAGAGAATAGCAAGCTACAGGTGGAGGGGAATGAATAAGTTTGGGCCTAGGACTGGGTGGTTGGGGCGTGCAGATGGCACTGCAGAGTCTGGAGTGGTGGCTGTGTGTGATGAGCTGAATGAAGGAAAGGCAGAGCTTTTAGGTAATGAGGAGGAGGTGGGGGAGGGGAGGCAGAAGCATGGTGGGGAAACAGAATTTGATTTTACAAACACTATCAGAAATGTAGGGAAGACATTAAAAGGAAAAATAATCAGCCTGGGGATGATACAAAAAATGCAGAAAAGTATGCACGCAGCAGGAGTGAAGCAGAGGAATGGCTTGCATGAAGTCATGGTCGAATCGTGGATACCTTTTCAAGTCCTTAAGGCTAGGGTCAGACTAACGCAGTATTAACGTGCGTTTAGCAGCACTAAATCACGGCCGTGCTAGCAGCAAATGACGTCCAATGCCGGGCAGCATACGAAGAACGGCCGCACAAAAGTGCAGCTGCGCAATGCAAGTGGCAAACCAACGCATTTTTTCGAGAACGTGATGCCGCTAGTACTGATGTACAGAGTGCGCTGCGTCCGCTAGCGGCATGTGTGCGTGATTAGGAGACGTCAGACGCTGCTAATGTCCGGCCAACGTAACGTCCAGACACAAAAAGTGTTTTATTGATGATCCGTACAAAATCACGGACGAAATGCGCATCGTATGACCGCTATCACGTATTCCGTGAAAAAATGCGTCCATTCGTTCGAACGCACTTTTTCACGGACAACCCGAAAAATGTGTTAGTCTGACCCTAGCCTTAGCGTGCAGAGTCTGGAGTGCTGGCTGTGTGAGCTGAGGGACAAAGTATCCATCTGTCACTGCGATCCCAACACCAGCTCTTGCCAAAACTGGTAGCATGCCCCCCCCCGAAACCTGTGTTTGGATCCGCCCCTGAGTCCAGTGGTGATATTCCTGACCTTTGACCACGGAGAAGGCAAAATCCCATTCAGCACATCCCAACACTACAACTGAAGAAGTCTCGACTTTATGAGAAGCAGGTTCAACCAACCACCAGGTTACTGATCTACAATCACAGAAAGCCGACTAAATCCCACTCCAAAGATGCTACCAGCAAGTGTCCATGGGCAAGACTGGAGGCAATGATGGCAGCTGAAAAAGTAGATTTAGTTGCGGTTACTGAGACATGGTTCAGTGAGAAAAATAACTGGGACATAACAATACCGGGGTACTCTTTATATAGAAAAGACAGAGAAGGTAGGAAAGGAGGAGGAGTGGCCCTGTATGTGAAAAAACAACATAAAAACGAACCAAATAAAAGTGAGCGAGGTGAACATAGAGTCAGTTTGGGTTACGCTTACATTTGACAATCATACAGTAGCTCGTGTAGGTGTGATCTATAGACCCCCTGGACAAGTAGAAGAGCTAGATAATCTGCTGCTTGAGGAAATAGCCAAAATGGCAATGAAGGGGGAAGTTATTATCATGGGGGACTTTAATCTTCCTGATGTGAACTGGAAAACCAAAACAGCTGGGTGCACCAGGAGTACAAATATTCTAAACTCCCTACTGGGATTATCTCTAACACAAGTAGTTGAGGAGCCGACCCGTAAAGAGGCCATATTGGATTTAATACTCACAAATGGAGGTTTGGTATCGGACGTTGTTGTAGGTGAAAATTTTGGATCCAGTGATCACCAGTCAGTATGGTTTAATATAAGAACAGGGATGGAGCCGCACCACACAAAAACAAAAGTTTTAGACTTTAAAAAAACAGATTTTTCTAAAATGAGATTTTGTGTGAAGGAGTCATTATCAGACTGGAGGAGTTTAAAGGAGTCCAGGAGAAATGGGATTATTTAAAGGAAGCATTATTGAAGGCCACAGGCAATTGCATTCGACTTGTTAGCAAAAACAAAAAAGGGAAGAAACCACTGTGGCACTCTGCAGAAGTGGCCAAGATAGTGAAGAACAAAAAGACAGCATTCAATAATTATAAAACAACTCAGAGTGAAGAAGATAGGCAAACCTATAAGATTAGGCAGAAAGAGGCAAAGCAATTTATAAGGGCTTCCAAAGCACACGCAGAAGAGAAAATAGCTCAGTCAGTAAAAAGGGGGGACAAAACATTTTTTAGGTACATAAACGAGAAAAGAAAAGTAAAACAAGGATTAGTTGGATTAAAAACAAAGGAAGGAAGGTATGTAGAAGAGGATAAAAGTCTCGCTGACTGCCTCAATGAATAGTTTTGTTCAGTCTTTGCAGAAGAAAAGGAAGGAAAGGGACCTCAGTTAGGAGGAAACACTAACGAGACAATTACATATCAGTTTACAGAGGAGGAGGTTCTACAGCAGCTGTCTAAAGTAAAGAAATAAGTCAATGGGGCCTGGTGGGATCCACCCTAAATTATTAAAAGAGCTCAGTGATGTAATAGCAAAACCGTTAACAGATTTATTTAACCAATCCTTGCTAACGGGAGTTGTCCCAGAAGGCTGGAAATTAGTAGACATGTGCACAGCACAAATTTTCGTTTTGAACTAATGGATTAGTCCTAAAATGCAATTTATTTAGTTGCTAAAGAAATTCGTTTTCAGTTCTTTAGTATGAAAACTAATTTCATTCATCCGAAAACCAGTGGATACAATTACTATTGTAGTGGCTCCTCAGAGGGCTGAGATCCCTGCTTGTTACAGTATCTCTCACTCTCAGCACACTGTGTCAGGCAAAGCTGTTACAGTAACTGACTGCTGCTCATCACAGCGCTCAGAGTTTCAGTAAAACTAGTAAATAATATTTTTATATATAAGAGGTTAGAACAATATTATTTCCTTATTTTGCGCTGTGATGAGCAGCAGTCAGTTACTGTAACAGCTGAACCTGATACATTGTACTGAGAGATAATATAACAAGCAGCCGATCTCAGCACTCACAGCCACTGGATTTAAAGTGCTAAAAAAAGTTCCTCTCTGTATATTGTATAGAACATCCTCCTGCATTAATTAATACCCCTCTCTGTATAATGTATAGAACATCCTCCTGCATTAATTAATACCCCTCTCTGTATAGAACATCCTACTGAATTGGCATGTGGAGGGTGCAGAACTTCGGAATGCAATGCTTATCCAGCACAGGAGAGGGATCTTTTACTTAAACTTTGTATCTCTGTGGGGGAGACAGACAGGAATATAAAAGCAGGGGAGAGGGAAAATATTAACGTAAATCGGTCTGAAAGCTCAGAGAAGAGATGACTGGTGCAAATTTATTTTTATAATAACATAAAGCACTTTAAATCCAGGGAAAACATTAAAATAAATCACACTGAAGGCTCATGATGACATAGTAACTGTGAGAGTTGGATACTAAATGTGTCAGATGTAAAAAAAACTTTATAACAAGCAGCAATGGGAGAGGAGACGTACTTTATATAAAACGTGTATTATAGAAGAGGAAAGGGGGATAGGGCTCCTGGATAATATAAAATGTATCAGACCTAAGCCCCTATTATGCAGAATGGAAGGGGAGATAACACACGTTTTATAAAGTCCCTCTTTTCTCCCAGCGCTGCTTGTTATAAAGGGGTTTTTACTATCCAGCCCTCCTCTGTCATTAGCTTTCAGTGTAATTTATTTTAATGTTTTCCTTCTCCAGCTGCTTTTATCATCTTGGCTGCCTCATAGACATGCAAGGGTTTAGTAAAGGTTTCCTCTCTTGTGCTGGCTGTCTGCGCTGCGAGTGAATATTCTGGAGCTCTATCACTGTCGCATTTTCGGGTAGGGGTCGGGAAGGATTACGCATACAAACCTTTTCTGTAGCTTTGCGATGTTGCGCTCTTCATTGCTGGTCTCCTTCACTCATCAATGTAATATCACAAAAAGGACTGAAACTAAAATGTAGTGCATTTTATTTTAGTTTCTTTCGTTTTTTGTACTGAGCAGTTTCGTATCTCTTGAGTCATACGAAAACTAAATTATCCCAAAATTCGGACTAAATTGTGTTAGTACTAAAACGAATGCACATGTCTAGAAATTAGCAAATGTTGTGCCCATTCACAAGAAGGGTAGTAGGGAGGAATCTGGGAACTATAGGCCAGTTAGTCTTACGTCAGTAGTGGGGAAATTAATGGAAACCATGTTAAAGGAAAGGATTGTTGAACATCTAAAAACACATAGATTACAGGATCAGAAACAACATGGGTTTACCTCAGGGAGACCATGCCAAACTAATCTTATTGATTTTTTTGATTGGGTAACAAAAATAATAGACACAGGTGGTGCAGTAGACATTGCTTATTTTAGATTTCAGTAAGGCTTTTGATAGACTTAATGAATAATACTCAATGTTTTTAGTAGAGAGTGCAGTTAATGTAGCTCATAAAGTTTGATTGAAGAACAATTTCCTTCGAGAGAAAAATGAACAAACATAGGATAATATTGTTTTTCACTAGGGATGAGCTGTTCGTTTCAGAGTTCGGGCCGAACTTAGCCTGTTCGGTCTGCTCGCGTACTCCGAACATTTCCGGGTGTTCGGCGCATGTTTGACCACAATGCACTTTCCCACTGGCCTGAAGCTCGTAATTGGCTACAGCCTTGCACCTGACCACAGGTCTGGTGCAAGACAGGTTCAACAGTTCAATCACGGCTCAATCATGGGCTCACAGAGCTAAGTCTTTAAGGTTTCCACACACCGCTTCAGCATGCATTTGAGAGGAGATTTCATAGGAGATTGTTGTTGTGTGTTCTTACTGCCGGTCTGCCACGCGTCTGGGGGGTTCTCAATTCTACAAAACATTTAGGAATTGAGGTGATCTGTGTCTTGTCACTGGTGCCAGCAAGTATTTTGGGGGTCTCACAAATTTCCACAAAACATTTGGGAATTGAGGTGATCTGTGTCTTGTCACTGCCAGCAAGTATTTTGGGGGGTCTCACAAATTTCTACAAAATATTTGGGAATTGAGGTGATCTGTCTCTGTCCCTCCAGCACTGAACTCTTCCACAATACCACAAAAGGGTTACGGTGTGAATGCACTTGCTTAAATGAAAGGCGCAATATTTGGCTGCAATGATGCCTGTGCCACATCTATATCATTTTAATTTTTTGAACCGCAGGGTCCAACCCTGCACTCTAACACAATACTACAGAGGGGTTACTGTATGATAGTACTTGCTGGCAGTCTGGCACCAAAAGCCCAATATCTGGGTGCAAGTTTTTAACAAACTTTTGTAGTTTAAAGTACTTTTTATTTAAAAATTTAAAAATCTAAAAATGTCATAGCACAAGTAAAATTTTATATAGTAAATGAATGCCTTTTGAATGGAAAAAAACATTGAAGTTCAATTTTTTCTGGAAATATACCATGATGCATCTTGGCTTTTTCAATAACGTGTTTGATAGCCTTTGGCCTTAACTACTGTCTGACACCTTATAGGCATAGACTCTGCAAGTCTTGACATCCTCTGATCGAATGATTCCAGGAATTGATTATATCCTCAATGAGTCCACGCTTGTTGCGTGGATTCTTGCTCAAGACAATCAGGGTTAAACAGAGAGGCAAAAACCAGGAGAATGACTTAAGTGAAAATTCTAGGTCAAAATAGCCAAACCAGAAAAATTCTCCCATTTATCTCACTCATTTATTCTCTGAATAACCCTGCATGCGTTTCAATATTGACAGATTCGATGGGATTCAAGTCAAGGCCACTTCCAAGCCAGGGAAGCAGAGGAATTATCTTAAACTGACAAAATCAGAAGGTGTATCCACAACTTTGGCCACTAGTGTATACCTACCCTGACAGCGAAAAGGCTATCCCCAGATAATTTTGGTTCCTACACCCATGGATTCACACACAGCATGGTCCCTGATAAGTAATCTAAGTAAAATAGCACAAAGTATTGAAAAGGTGTATGTTCTCTTACAGGGTTCGTAACATACCTGTAATCTATGACATGTCTATGAAAGATATAATTGGATATTTCCAATCCGTTTACATGTATAAGGAGTTCCTGAAATATGATCAAGAAGAAGCAATCAGATTGTTGATGCATCTTGAGCAGAGGTAATGTATTAAAAAAAATCAAGTTGCAGTACAGTATGGCAGGTAAAAGTGGAAGATATACACCTATTTTGCAATTGAGAAAAAAATTGGCCTAATATTTTAGAATTCTAAGGGCCATATTACGTTCCCAACGCTGACGTTAATGCTCACTGGTGTGAGCGTTACCATTAGTTCTGGTTGCCCTAACGCTGGCGGACCATATTACAATTATTTGGGGAAAACCCATGTATTTTAAAATGCTTAACCAGTTCAATATAATTCCTGCAACCTATTTGTCAGTCTCTTGACATAAATACCGGCGTTGTTTTATCCTTCCTCTAACACATCACTACTAACTTTCTTCTTCCCGTATGTTTTGTTCCACTTCAATCTAAGTTTCCATGACTAGATTTTTTTCCTTTTGGGAGGTATCCCTGGAAACATTTGAATTTGTAAAAGTTTCAAATACCTTAATTTTGATGGAAATCCCCACTTTTTCCCTAGGCTACAGCTGTTCAGTCTTAATTGACAATACTGCATATCAATTTTACGCGAACAAGGCATAATGTAATGATTACATTACAATGTTAAGTTTGATTTTTCTTTTTCAGGTTTCATGGTATTCTAGGTGAGGAAGCTGATTCTGCCATCATGAAAGTCCAAGTCGAACATTACTGTGTCTTAGCTTGCAAGTAGTCATTCTATGCTGTGATTGCAGAGTATCTGTTTTTATAGAGATTTAAAACTAGCAGCTTTTTGCAAGTAAAATTTATTTTAATATGTTTATTAACTGGCCCAAGTTAAACTATTTTATGCAAAAATGGCAAATCATTTTATAGTTTTGCAATGGTCTTTTTGCAATCAAGATTTTTATTTAGTATCAAAGACATTTAAATAGGAGTGGGAAGGAGGGGTTTGCAAAAGTCAAGTGAAAGCTACTCAAAAGCTATTGCTAGCTAAAGCCCAGTGGAGTCAGATGACGAGAAGCCAAGGGATGGGATATGTGGAGTCAATGAACAGGGAAGGATGTCAGGGGTAAATCTGGTTCACAATTTTTGATTGCTGTACAGATAAGGTGTCATCAATAACCTCATCCTACTCTAAATCCTTGGAGCCCAGGGAGTAGGGTTGGGTTAATGGAACAGATCCTCTGGTAGAATATGATGGGTGCCCAGGGAGGCCCACAGGAAATGCAGCTAAAGTTACAGTCACTCATTGTTTGCTGCATAAAGGGAGGACCAGGAAGACGGGAGCTGAATCCTCAGAGAGTAAAACAGTTGCCACCAATAGCTTAATTCTCCAAGGGTGTGACCTCTGAGGCAGTGAGGGCTTTGCCCTTTAAAGAGTTGAACTTATACCATAAAATGCCGGAGCAAACACTTCACTGATTTTGAACAAGTAGTAAGCATCTAAAGCTGCATTTTCTTGATTTGTAGAAGCTTATTGTAGACAATAACATTAATAACGAAAAAAGAAAATGTGGCAGAGTTGGTGCTTCAATGCTCTAGTGGCAGTGTATTTGCAGGATCTGTGCTCGCCTCTAGGGTCCCCTGTAGCCCTCAAAAGCAGGAATCATACATAGCGTAGTTTAAAATAAAAGTGCAAATGTACCACAATTCATGCTACTCACATTTACTGGCTAGTCACAGCTAAGACAGATTTGAAGGCAGCCAGTGATATTATCTAGGTGCAACAGATCACCCATCAGCCTCAGCCACATCCTTGGTAGATTTAAATCAGCCAGGACCCATATAGAATATGAACGTGGTGGATTTATTAACCACAGACACACCAACTGATGAAGCCACTTACATCAATATGCATTTCGCCTTAAGTAGCTTCATCAGTTGTGTGTCTGGTTAATAAATCCACCACATTCATATCCTATTTGGGTCCTAGCTGATTTACATCACCAACGAGGTGGCTGAGGCTGATATCTAGGTGCACCAGATCACCTATTACTGGCTGCCTTCAAATCTGGTGTCTGAGCTGTGACTCACCAGTAAATGTGAGTAACATGAATTATGGTACATTTGCGCTTTTATTTTAAACTATGCTACACTATGTTTGATTCCTGCTTTTGAGGGCAACAGGGGATCCCAGAGGCAAGCACAGATCCTGCGAATATACTGCCGCTAGAACATTGAAGCGCCAAATCTGCCACATTTTTTTCATTCTGTATCACAAAGGTGGAAAGAAATATACCACCGAGTGAATGTTAGAGGCTGCTGACTGCGCAGAGTGGTAAAAAGAAAAATACCTTTTCTTTCCACCAACACTGGCACAAGAGGCCACAGAGACTGCCCCTAGAGAAACGTTCAGAGACAGACACATACATTACAAGCTGCTAATTTCTCGTTGGTTTTTGTTATAGATCTTTTATTTTTTTGTCTGCATTGGAGTTAAAAAAGGAAAATACTAACTCTGCAACACCACCGGGTGGTGCCAAAGGGTACAGATAATTTTTCCAATGGCATTAATAAACCTGTGCCCACTCTAAAGCTCATGGAATACATTGGTCTTCAATAATTACTACTTCTAGAAACTAAACGGTATAAAGCTGAATACTGCATGCTGGCTCTCGTATTCTGGACCACTTACACATGGATGTAGGTACTTTCATCCCCCACCTTCATCCAGCACATTGATTATTAGTTGAATTGGCAGTGAGAATGAATGAGGAATGTACTGACAAAGGGGGATCTAGATTCTATATCACAAGAATGTAATTCAGCAGTTAGTCTTGTGGAAAATAGCCAAACAGCATTTGCAAAAAAACAGGCAAGCAGCGACCCAAAACATGAAGATAGAAATCCCAACAATATACAAGACGCTATGAAAAATACCAGAAAACCAACCACAGATACTCTTAAAGCAGTTGAGAGGATTGATCCAGTCAAGCAAGGCATCCCAACCGGCCCAAGCAGTTTCCACATGAGCCTTACTGAAATACGCCTTTAGTTGTTGTACCTTCCTTTACATGGAAATGATACACAAGCAGAAAATGCAATAATTTCCGATGTAATTGCAACATGCGGTACCGGTAATCACACACATCCCACCTTGGCTAATAGTAAAAATCCAGCACCAGATGGTGCTGGAGAACTTCTTTTAATTTGTTTGCAACAATGAGAAAGTTGTCACAATGCTGTTATATTATCCATTAAATATGCTAAATCCATTATGAAGCTAATAGCCTTTTTAATACAACAGTGATTAACCCAGGGTATAGTAAATAAAGGTTTGCAGCTCTGCTCCATAGTATGACATCCAACCTAATCAGGATGTGTTTTTGTGTCTGTGTGGATAAATCTCTAATATCACATGGGAAGGCATTTTATTTAGTTGTGTTTCGTTGAATTTCATATCATCCATGTACCAAGTAGCTGGGAGAATTCGGCCAGAGTAACAAACCCCTATAGCACTTAAGGGTAACCAATTGTAAGCCTCCCCGCATATGAAATAAAATCCTGGTGGGTTGGAACATGCTTTCTTAAACACATCCTAGTATACAATGTTACAATTGGAAATTGTTCTGGTTGGATCCCTCTCTATTAGTTAATAGTAATTCCTCAGTAGTAGCATTATTCCAAGTCAAATGTAAGCCTCTGGATTGAAATTTAAGAGGAGCCTTCCCCATACAATTTAATTCCCCTATGTTTCTATTGTTAGTGGTAGGTCCCACATTGCAGTACAGGAGATCTGTGCGGGTGAAATTAATGCAGACTATGGAGGGGCTTTAATGGGATGTTTGTATGATGGAGAAAAACCCACCGATCTATTAACATTACCACTGACATTAGCAAAATGTGCATTAGCCTCCATTTCCTGTAAAGACATTGGGATTGGTACTGCGGCTCTGTCCACACTGAGTGGAGTGGCCAGAGTGATTTCATTTGGGCAGATGCTCAGATTGGTTGATACTCAGGACCTGATGAGACTGGCCACTCCCAGGACCCTCACTGGCTGGTTCAGACGAGTGAGCCGATTGGTCGCTGGTGAACTCCTGAGGAGGGGTGTGACTACCTCACCATCTATATAAAAAAAAGGTCCAGTTGAGCAGTCCTATACTGCTTCTGCGTTCTTAAATTTTAGAAGCTCATGTTCTTTCTCCATCAGTTCCTGCCATTTCTTAGCTCGCCGCCTGCTCTTGAACTCTGATTTGTTACTGAACACTGTATTTGGATTGCCTTTATGTACTGTGATTGGATCTGACTACCCAACACTGTGCCCGGGTTCTAACCCCTTGTACAGCACCTGTGCAAACCCTGTGACACCGAATGTGACAAGGATTCAGTGATTTGGTTTCCATTAGTGATGCACCGAAATGAAAAACGAAAACAACTTTTTTCCCCCTCCAATTTATTTTAAGAGGTTTGTTTTTTGTTTAATTGTATTAAAGACTTATATCATGAATTTAAATGAATCCACATGAAAACTTAGGACAAAAATCTTATTTTACATCTAGTGCATACATGTGTAAAATTTGTGGATATAGACCTAGATCTAGCATTTAGTTGCAGAAGTCATTTACACATCCCAGCAATTCCGAGAACTCAACTATAAACTTTATTTAAAGGGGAAAATTGGATAAGGCGCAAAAAATAATTCAAAGCGGTATGAAAACACAAGGCACGATCGCCTAAGCACCCGAAAGTGTTATCCCTATAATAACTGAATTGGAAAAATAAAACAAAGAAAAGGTGCGGCACTTCCCAGTGCAAATAGACTTAATGAATAATACTCAACGTTTTTAGTAGAGAGTGCAGTTGATGTAGCTCATAAAGTTTGATTGAAGAACAATGCCTCGAGAGAAAAATGAACAAACATAGCATAATATTGTTTTTCACTAGGGATGAGCTGTTTGGTTCGGAGTTCGGGCCGAACTTAGCCTGTTCGGTCTGCTCGCGAACTCTGAACATTTCCGGGTGTTCGGCGCATGTTCGACCACAATGCATCACAATGGACCACAATGCACTTTCCCACTGGCCTGAAGCTCGTAATTGGCTACAGCCTTGCACCTGACCACAGGTCTGGTGCAAGACAGGTTCAACAGTATGCCAATCACGGCTCAATCATGGGCTCACAGAGCTAAGTCCCGCAGCACACTATATAAGGTTTCCACGCACCGCTTCAGCATGCATTTGAGAGGAGATTTCATAGGAGATTGTTGTTGTGTGTTCTTACTGCCGGTCTGCCACGCGTCTGGGGGGTCTCAATTCTACAAAAAATTTAGGAATTGAGGTGATCTGTGTCTTGTCACTACTGCCAGCAAGTATTTTGGGGGTCTCACAAATTTCCACAAAACATTTGGGAATTGAGGTGATCTGTGTCTTGTCACTGGCTGCCAGCAAGTATTTTGGGGGTCTCACAAATATCCACAAAACATTTGGGAATTGAGGTGATCTGTGTCTTGTCACTGCCAGCAAGTATTTTGGGGGTCTCACAAATTTCTACAAAACATTTGGGAATTGAGGTGATCTGTGTCTTGTCACTACTGCCAGCAAGTATTTTGGGGGTCTCACAAATTTCCACAAAACATTTGGGAATTGAGGTGATCTGTGTCTTGTCACTGGCTGCCAGCAAGTATTTTGGGGGTCTCACAAATATCCACAAAACATTTGGGAATTGAGGTGATCTGTGTCTTGTCACTGCCAGCAAGTATTTTGGGGGTCTCACAAATTTCTACAAAACATTTGGGAATTGAGGTGATCTGTGTCTTGTCACTGGCTGCCAGCAAGTATTTTGGGGGTCTCACAAATTTCTACAAAATATTTGGGAATTGTTATAATCCGTGTGCCACCCATCAGGGGGTCTCACTGATTTATAGGAGGTTTCTGAGACTTGTAATCTGTGGCTTCTCACTGCCACCCATCAGGGGGGTCTCACTGATTAATAGGAGGGAATTGTAATCTGTGTCTTGTCACTGGCTGCCAGCTATCAGGGTGTCTCAGTGAGCTGTACCAGAGTTCTGTAAATCTTTAATCTTTATACCAGAGTTGAATCAGAGTTCTGTATATATTTAATCTAGATAACACTCACTATGTCTGAAAGAACAAAAAGGACAGGCAGACGCTCCCAGACACAGATAAGAGGGCAAGCAGCCCCTGTGTCGGGAGGCTGTGCCTTTGGTCGTGGTGGACGTGGTGCATCCTCTGCAGGGGCATGCTTGTCCTTTCTAACTGGTGCTGGCCATCTTAAGCAGCAGCAACATACTGAGGATTTGGTGGATTGGCTAACCAGGCCATCCTCATCCTCCGAGTCCTCTGCCAGCCAGGCTTGTAGTGCTTTACAGTCCACCTTAGCTGACAAAACATCTAATGCAGCCTCCATGTCCACAGCTACTCCTGCCGTAGCCTCACTATCACACACGGAGTAGTCAGCTGAATTGTTTGACTACAATGAGGGTGACATGCTGCTTGAGGATGCGCAGCAAGTACAGTGCTCTGATTCAATCTCTGAGGTTGAGGAAGGGAGTATAATCAACCTAGAGGAAGGGGGTGCCAGTGACACACAAATAACTGGCACTCATGTTGCCCCAGCAGCTGCAGCATACTGCAAAGTTGGCTCCAGTGATGAGGAGATAGGGGGTGATGACAATGATGATGAGGTCACTGACTCCACCTGGGTGCCAGATCGAACAGAGGAGTCAAGGGAGGAGGAGGAGGAGGAGGCACAGCAAACATAAGGCACAACATCCTCTATGACCAACCGTAGCACTAGCCAGTCCAAGGCATCAGATGTCAGAGCTGCTCCGGTGCAGAGCGCTGTTGTCTCAAAGCACACATGTAGGAACTCTGTTGTCTGGGAGTTCTTTAAGAAATGTGCAGCAGAGCGCACCGTTGCTATTTGTAATCTATGTCAGATGAGGCTGAAGCGTGGGAAAGACACCGGACACTTGGGTATCACGTGCTTGAGGCGACATATGAACACCTGCCACACATCCCGTTGGCACAAAACTTTGCGTAGGTCCTCCTCCTCCTCATCTGTCTCTACCCCCACTGTATGTCCTGCCATGTCATTGCCTACAACCTCCACTGACAGGGATGATGCTACAGTAATGGATGTACCAGCTCCTTCCTCACAATGTGACATCATCCCATCAGCTGAAGATTTACGCAGTCAGATTACGTTGCCGCAGCTGCTGCAGCGTAAGAAAAATATAGTCCCAACCATCCCCAAGCACAGCGTCTAAATGCCAGCTTAGCAAAATTACTCGCATTGCAGCTGCTGCCTTTCCAGCTGGTGGACTCTGCTCCCTTCCGTGAATTTACTGAATGTGCTGTACCACAGTGGCAGGTTCCAAAACGCCATTACTTTTCACACAAGGCCATTCCAGCACTATACCAGCACGTGGAAGACAATGTTATCCAGTCATTGGGAAAGGCAGTCAGCAACAAGGTGCATGTGACTTTAGACACGTGGTCCAGCAAGCATGGACAGGGCCATTACATTTCCTTCACGGCACACTGGGTAACTCTGATTGCAGCTGGGAGGGATCCAAGACGGGGCTCTGTGCTGGAGCTTGTTCATCCACCACGCCTCCAGAAAGCTGCTTGTATGATGTCTGTCTGCTCCACCACCACCTCTCCCTCTTTCTCTTTCTCCTCCTCCTCCTTCTCCTTCTCGGTCTCTGGCGAAGTGGCAGTTAAACCGACGCGTTGCAGGGGCTACGCAATGGCTCAAGCAAAAAAGATGCCATACTGTGCTTGAGATGGTTTGTTTAGGGACAGGAGCCACACCGGGCCAGAAATTCTGTCAGCTCTGCAGGGGCAGGTGCAGAGATGGTTAACACCATCTTCAGCTGGGAATGATCGTCTGCGATAATGGCAGCAACCTTCTCTCCGCTCTACGCAAGGGTAAATTGACGCATATACCATGCCTAGCACACGTCCTAAATCTAGTGGTACAGCATTTCCTAACCAAGTACCCAGGGCTGCCAGAGCTTCTCAGCCAGGCCAGAAAAGTCTGCAGCCACTTCAGACGGTCATTCCCAGCAAGCGTTTGCCTGGCAGAAATTCAAAGAGAATTCCACCTTCCCACAAACCGTCTGATCTGTGACATGCCCACCAGGTGGAACTCGACATTAGCAATGCTGCAGCATCTGCACAAGCAGCAGAGGGCCATCAACGAGTACCTGTGTGAGTATGGCACAAGGACAGGTTCAGGTCAACTTGTTTCCCCCCCCCGCAGTGGCTGATGATCAAGGATGCATGCACTGTACTGTCACCATTTGAGGAGGCAACGGGGATGGTGAGCAGGGACAGTGTGTGCATCAGTGACACAATTCCTTTAGTGTTGCTACTGGAGCGCACTCTGCGGGGAATTATAGATGTGGCACTAGAGGCAGAGCAGCGGGAGGAAGAGGAGGCCTTCCCTAGCTCTCAAGGCCCCAGTCTTTCCGCAGACAGCATTCCAGTGGGTCCTACTCAGATCAGACAGGAGGAGGATGAGGAGGAGGAATATTTAAGTAGTGGGGGCATTGAAGGTGGGGATTCCTCAAGGAAGGGTTTCATGTGCCCAGAAACACAAGGGCTAGTGCTTGGCTGGGAGGAGGAAGTGCACGATGGGGTCATCCTCATTGACCAGGAAGACTCGGAAGCTAATGCCACTCCAACCTACGCTGCATGGGCTCCCTTATGATGCAAAGCCTGCTAAAGGACCCCAGGATTCGTGCTATCAAGGAGAGGGATCATTACTGGTTGGCAACCCTTCTTGATCCACGATACAAGGGTAAAGTTGCAGAGCTCATCCTGCCCGCACAGAGGGAGCACAGGATGAAAAAACTTGAGGATGCTCTAAATCGACACTTGTGTAACACCTTTCCAGGCACTGGTAAGTTACCAAGTGATGACACACGTGCTTCTGAGGCTGCAGATGATCAGAGGAATAGTGGTGAAGGCCAGGGCCGCTTGACTGATGCATTTTTTAATTTTCTTAGTCCACGACGCCCAGGGACGTCAAATGTAGGCACCCATTGCCAGCGTCTTCACCATATGGTGCAGGACTACCTAGGGGCAAGGGCAGACCTGGATACCTTTCCAACAGATGATCCACTGGCTTACTGGGTGTTGAGATTGGATCACTGGCCAGAACTTAGCCAATATGCTATGCAGCTACTAGGTTGCCCTTCATCCAGCGTGCTTTCTGAAAGGACATTCACTGCCGCTGGAGGTTTTGTCAGACAAAAGAGTGCATCTGTCCACCGACTCTGTAGACCGGCTGACATTTATAAAAATGAATCAGCAGTTATCAATCCCCTGATGCTGACGTAACGGAATAGATCGGGGATGTCTTCTGCATGCACAAACCCTCCAGCAGTGAACTCTTCCACAATACCACAAAAGGGTTACGGTGTGAATGCACTTGCTGAAATGAAAGGCGCAATATTTGGCTGCAATGACGCCTGTGCCACATCTATATCATTTTAATTTTTTGAACCGCAGGGTCCAACCCTGCACTCTTCCACAATACTACAGAGGGGTTTCTGTATGATAGTACTTGCTGGCAGTCTGGCACCAAAAGCACAATATCTGGGTGCACTGACGCCTTTACCAGATTCATATCTTTTTAATATAGGACCGCAAGGTCCACCCCTGCATTCTTCCACAATACTACAGAGGGGATACTGTATGATAGTACTTGCAGGCCTGGCACCAAAAGCACAATATTTGGGTGCACTGCCACTGGCGCCTGTATCAGATTCATATCCTCAGAGGGGTTACGGTGTGACGGCACTGTTGCCGACGCTAAAGGCCCAATTTTAAAGCACCTATTGTTACTTTCATCCAAAGCCTGCATAAGTTTCACAATAATTTAGCCAAAAAATCACTAAACTTTTTCTGCGTGTCCGAAAATGTCTCCTCTTTTCATACAGACTGCCGCCCCAAGCAGTTGTTTATGGATAGATTAAAGGAAAAGCATTTACCGTCATTTGAAATGTCATTTTTTTGTTTTTAAGTGTTTCTATACATCCTAGAAATCCGCCACTTCACGGGCAGGTTATGGGGACCTCCTGGGCACGATATTTGAAGTAATTTTTCGTCTTTATTTTTAACCCTTATGTCATGGAAAACTCACTGTCCCTTTAAAAACGTTATTTTTTAAACTTTTTGTCCTTGTTTCCTGTCCCCCAGGGCACTACCCGGACCCCCATACACCTTTTATGGCAAATATCTAGCATATATGCCCTCTTGGAGGGCACTCTAAAAAACGAATTTTCAGCCACATTAACTTGTATTGGGTTCGGATTCGAACATTTGGAAAGTTCGGGTTCGGGTACGAACCCGAACTCGGGTGTGTTCGGCTCATCCCTATTTTTCACGAATAAAGGAGAATTGCACAGTAGACAAACACTCACACTTTCAAGTGCCTAGCCTGGCTCTAGTGTTGATCGCTTGTGGGTGGTAAGGCACAAGTAGTGGGTGGTAAGGCACAAGGAGTGCCCCCCCCCACACACCCCGCTCTGTGTGCTGACATGTCTATGACAGTGCTTTTAGCAGTATTCATTTAGGGAGAACGTAGACATGGGCTTGAGCTACGCACGCAACAGTAATCACTGACGCACATGTATCGTGCGACAAAATTATGCAAGATACGCAATTTGCATGTGTACATACAAAAGTTTCACACTACTCATTGTGTAAGAAAACAAAGGGAAAAGGGGATTTGTTTTGTACATAGTGTTCCTTTGAGTAAACAAAAAATTTAATTGATGAATCAATCGGAAAAAAAAAAGTCTGTCAAGTAATCGATTATGAAAATAGTTGCAGCCTACTTTGGAGTTTACTCCTGTATCCAGTCTTGGCAGCAGCGAGTGCAGTATGTATAGGTTTATATGCATGTACTGGCAATGCGACATCATGGCATTGTATTGCACACCAATCATCATAGGCTTTCTCTGAAGTGCCAGAACCCTTCAACTGCATCCCATTGTGAAATGACAACCCAAAATATTGTAAGAACGCTGACATTAACAATTTCATATTCCTAAACACAGATTCTGACATTTCACATTGCATATTAATAAATCCCTTCTAAAATCAAAGGAAATTCACGTCATAGAGTAACTGCCCCCTAATAACAGAGGTTCTTAGCATATCTTCGAGACCTTGAATGAGATACTACCCATGAACACCCAGGATTTAGGGGATCAATACTACAAATCTGGTAATCTGTTGGACTTCTCAATTCATCCTGTTGATTGTAAATTGTATACAGGACTATTTCATCCATACACTAGTCTTTTTACTCAACTGAAGTCCCTTCTTTGATACACTTTACAGGATAAAGAATTTAGTTCTCAGCTGAAAAGAGCAACCATTATGAAATTTTGGTGCATTCTTCGGTGCACTTCATCAGTTATAGTTCACCGAGCCTGCGGTGAATTCAATATTCAACGCATGGTCACTGAAGTGCGCTGAACATGGAACACTGCAGAGGAAACCAAACAAAAACCTGTTGAAAACCAAAAAAAGGCATGAAAAGGTGTAGAAATAAAATAAAGTCCTGTAAGACGGTTTTAGAAACACACCCTTTTCATTTTCAGCAAACTATTATATTTCTATATTTGAACATCCATCTTTTCTAGGCACTCGTTTTCTCACCTCTCAGTTGGGCCTTTTGCAGGCCTATTCCTGTCAGTTCTGGCATATTTTGTTCAGGGTATGTCATCACGGTTATTGTCCCCAAAAACAAATATATACATACACTGGTGGCCAAAATTGTGGTTACACCTTCCTTTTTTTTTAACAAACTTTTGTAGTTTAAAGTACGTTTTATTTAAAAATTAAAATTTAATATAGTAAATGAATGCCTTTGAATGGAAAAAAACATTTAAGTTCAATTTTTTCTGGAAATATACCATGATGCATCTTGGCTATTAATTTCAAGTTTGTCACAATGTGTTTTTTCAATAACGTGTTTGATAGCCTTTGGCCTTAACTACTGTCTGACACCTTCTAGGCATAGACTCTGCAAGTCTTGACATCCTCTGATCGAATGATTCCAGGAATTGATTATATCCTCAATGAGTCCACGCTTGTTGCGTGGATTCTTGCTCAAGACAATCAGGGTTATTCAGAGAGGCAAAAACCAGGAGAATGACTTAAGTGAAAATTCTAGGTCAAAATAGCCAAACCAGAAAAATTCTCCCATTCATCTCACTTTCCAAATCAGCTATTTGGTCTAGATTGTTCTCTTCTGGCAATTCTCCTGGTTTTCACCTTTCTCTGAATAACCCTGCATGCGTTTCAATATTGACAGATTCGATGGGATTCAAGTCAAGGCCATTTCCAGGCCAGGGAAGCAGAGGAATTATCTTAAACTGACAAAATCAGAATCAGAAGGTGTATCCACAACTTTGGCCACTAGTGTATACCTACCCTGACAGCGAAAAGGCTATCCCCAAATGGTTTTGGTTCCTACACCCATAGATTCACACACAGCATGATCCCTGATAAGTAATCTAACTAAAATAGCACAAAGTATTGAAAAGGTGTATGCTCTCTTACAGGGTTCGTAACATACCTGTAATCTATGACATGTCTATGAAAGATATAATTGGATATTTCCAATCCGTTTACATGTATCAGGAGTTCCTGAAATATGATCAAGAAGAAGCAATCAGATTTTTGATGCATCTTGAGCAGAGGTAATGTATTAAAAAAAATCAAGTTGCAGTACAGTATGGCAAGTAAAAGTGGAAGATATACACCTATTTTGCAATTGAGAAAACAATTGGCCTAATATTTTAGAATTCTAAGGGCCATATTACATTCCCAACGCTGACATTAATGCTCACTGGTGTGAGCGTTACCGTTAGTTCTGGTTGCCCTAACGCTGGCGGACCATATTACAATTATTTGGGGAAAACCCATGTATTTTAAAATGCTTAACCAGTTCAATATAATTCCTGCAACCTATTTGTCAGTCTCATGGCAAATACCGGCGTTGTTTCATCCTTCCTCTAACACATCACTAGTAACTTTCTTCTTCCCGTATGTTTTGTTCCACTTCAATCTGTAAGTCTTTTTCATTTTTCATGGTATTCTAGGTGAGGAAGCTGATTCTGCCATCATGAAAGTCCAAGTCGAACATTACTGTGTCTTAGCTCGCAAGTAGTCATCCTATGCTGTGATTGCAGAGTATGTTTATCTAGAGATTTAAAACTAGCAGCTTTTTGCAAGTAAAATTTATTTTAATATGTTTATTAACTGGCCCAAATTAAACTATTTTATGCAAAAATGGCAAATAAATTTTATAGTTTTGCAATGGTCTTTTTGCAAATCAAGATTTTTATTTAGTATCAAAGACCGTTAAATAGGAGTGGGGAGGAGGGGTTTGCAAATGTCAAGTGAAGGCTACTCAAAAGCTTTTGCTAGTGTAGCGCTCACTCCCGGAGGAGTCGCTGAATTTAACCTCGGGTTAGTCTCACCGCTCTAGGGAATAAATATACACCAGCACTGTTGTGGATTTTATAGATTATATACTTTACTGATCCCAATAAAGTGGCATATATAATGTGAACACGGTATATCAGCGACAGGATTTTCGTAATGCGGGAAAAACACGCGGCGGCAAAAGGAAAGTTTAACCCCTTCGTTTCTGGAGTGTAAGTCCCGTAAAAGTAGTGTCCCAAAAAGGTGTGTGTGTGTGTGTGTTATCTCAGGTACCCGGGTACTATATTCAACTGGCCAGTGAATGGATTTAGCAAATCTTCGACTAGTCACATTGGGGCCCTGTAGATTTAAACAATACTGCAGCGTGCTTTGTTTAAACTTTGACTGTGGCCTGGAAGGCCTCTCACCCATCCGCTAGACAATCTGTTCCACTGTCCGATCAAGGATCTCTCTCCGCTTGGTTATACTGGAACTCTGTGCCACCGGATCCGCTTCTCCTCCTTGTCCGATTTTGGTAACGAGAACTACGGCCTACCGCCTGCACTCCCAGTGGATCATTGCGGTCTCCTTACTCGGGGTCCAAACTGGAACCTTGTGACTGCGCAAAACCTCCCAGCGATGTGTGGATAGATCTCTGCCAGCACTGTCTCTGATTCTCAGCACCCGAAAGGCAGCTCCTGCTCTCCAGCCTGGTCTTAATCTCTGGCAGTCTCACGTGCGTCTTCCACCTTTCGTCGCTCGGCTCACACTGGCTCTCCTTTGCACGAGGCTGCGGATGTCCTTCGCTCTCCACCACCCACTTCCTGTCCCCACCGCAAAGCATGATGGAAAACGTAGTCCCGTTGTGTCCAGTATACTCTACATTGCGCTTGTCTCCCTCTGGTGGCCAAACCCGAGCAATATATCAACAGAGTTTTTAAACAGCGCTGCACTAGCTAAAGCCCAGTTGAGTCAGATGACCAGAAGCCAAGGGATGGGGTATGTGGAGTCAATGAACAAAGGATGTCAGGGGTAAACCTGGTTCACAATTTTTGATTGCTGTACAGATAACAAGGTGTCATCAATAACCTCATCCTACTCTAAATCCTTGGAGCCCAGGGAGTAGGGTTGGGTTAGCTGAACAGATCCTCAGAGAATATGATGTGTGCCCAGGGAGGCCCACAGGGAATGAAGCTAAAGGAGCAGTCACTCATTGTTTGCTGCATAAAGGGAGGACCAGGAAGAGGGGAGCTGAATCCACAGGGAGTAAAACAGTTGCCACCAATAGTTTAATTCTCCAAGGGTGTGACCTCTGTGAGGCAGTGAGGGCTTTGCCCTGTAAAGAGTTGATCTTATACCATAAAATGCCAGAGCAAACACTTCACTGGTTTTGAACAAGTAGTAAGCATCTAAAGCTGCATTTTCTTGATTTTTAGAAGCTTATTGTAGGCAATAACATTAAAAACGAAAAAAGAAAATGTGGCAGTATATTTGTAGGATCTGTGCTCGCCTCTAGGGTCCCTGCAGCCCTCAAAAGCAGGAATCATACATAGCGTAGTTTAAAATAAAAGTGCAAATGTACTATATTTCATGCTACTCACATTTACTGGCGAGTCACAGCTAAGACAGATTTGAAGGCAGCCAGTGATATTATCTAGGTGCACCAGATCACCCATCAGCCTCAGCCACATCCTTGGTAGATTTAAATCCGCCAGGACCCATATAGAATATGAATGTGGTGGATTTATTAACCACAAACACACCAACTGATGAAGCCACTTACACCAATATGCTTTTCGCCTTAAGTGGCTTCATCAGTTGTGTGTCTGGTTATTAAATCCACCACGTTCATATCCTATTTGGGTCCTAGCTGATTTACATCACCAACGAGGTGGCTGAGGCTGATTTCTAGGTGCACCAGATCACCTATTACTGGCTGCCTTCAAATCTAGTGTATGGAGGGGGTGGCGGCACTGCAGCACTTGGGCAGCGATCGCGGTCAGACAAGCTCTGGATTCGGACTCCAAGATATATTTAAAACCAATTTAAGCATTATGGTTTTATATGAATTTGTGGTTCTGACTGTATAAATGGCTTCAGATTTGCTCCATCGCACAGGCTTTTTCAGCAACTGGTTTCCGTTTGATTACCTCATTATGAGGTTGAAATAAATTTGTGCAAAACTACATGAAAACTGTCGTGTGTGACTAGTTCTGCATATATTTATACAAACACAAAAATAAGGACAGCGCTCCACGAAAAGTTATATCTTTTCAACCAAAAAGAGATTGCGACAAAAAATCTTTCCGCTTTTTAACTGCACAGTCTGTGCAGTTTGTCGCAATCTCTTTTTGGTTGAAAAAATATAACTTTTCGTGGGAGCGCTGTCCTTATTTTTGTGTTTGTATATTTATCTTTGCTTGTTAGATGGACAGACTAACTTTATAGGATTCTAGCAGCTCCCTTTTGTATACATATACCCTATCCTTCTCTTAGCGCCACAGTAGTCCTACGTTGTGTTTACTGCATATATTTATGCAGTCCCCATGGCCAGTACATGCCTGGACTTGGTTGTAGTGCTCATGTTCACGTAAGAATAAAAAACCTCTTAACCAAATTCCTAACCCCGTAGTATCTTATAAAAGCACTGCAACATTATTTGTAATTTATTAATTTTATTCCAGAATTGCAAATCATGATCTAGCAGTGGAACTGAGAAACACACTTTGCCAATAGCAAGTCATTTAAAAAATGTAGGTGTAGACGTTAGCGAATCTCAGGTGGATGAAGCCAGACAATATTGTATGCCAGACAATGACTTTCCAGTAAGTGATTTCTAACCATTTTGTCTTATATGAATAAGCCTCATAAAGAAGAAACTTTAGCTGCAATTTGAATCATACATTCACATAATTGTAATAAATGAGCTGTCACTGCATTTTTAACACATAATTGACATTTTGAGAACATTGTACCCCATTTACAAGTTGAGTGCTCGTTCAAACTTTTGATAAAGGATCACAGAAAACAGGGCTGCCATCAACGGGCGACAACCCATAATTTGTCAAGTCCTATGCTGGACTTGCCTGGCAACATCATCTTCACTGCTCACTGGTAGGAATGAGCCCCCGAGTTCGGTTCGCATTCGAACTTTTCAAAAGTTCGAATTCGAACACGAACTCAATACAAGTCAATGGGACTCAAAGTTAGATTTTTAGAGTGCCCTCCAAGAGGGCATATACTGTATGCTAGATATTTGCCATAAAAGGTGTATGGGGGTCCGGGTAGGGCCCTGGGGGACAGGAAACAAGGACAAAAAGTTAAAAAAAAAACGTTTTTAAAGGGACAGTGAGTTTTCCACGAAATAAGGGTTAAAAATAAAAACGAAAAATTCCTTCAAATATCATGCCTAGGAGGTCCCCATAACCTGCCCATGAAGTGGAGGATTTCTAGGCTGTATAGAAACATTTAAAAACAATGTCCGGGTCCGGGTAGTGCCCTGGGGGACTGGAAACCAGGACAAAAAGTTTAAAAAAAAAAGACGTTTTTAACCCCTTCACTGCTGACGATGTGTGGGACATGTCCTCAGTTACTCCCACTGTATGCTGAGGAGGACGTATCCCACACGTCATCAGCTTTGTGGGACCCCCGGCGGAGATACTCACCTCTGCGGGTCCCGCGGCGTTCTGACTTCAGCGTCCTGAGACGCTAAGTCAAGCTCCTCCCGACGTAAATGATGTCATCGCACCATGCGCGTTGACATCATTTCCAGGTGACCCCCCCCGCAATGCGTTCGGATACCTCTCCCTCCCGATCGGGAGGTCCCACAAAAAAAGCCAGGATCCGCTTAAAAGGAGAGTCTCCACTTTTAAGCAGTGCCTGGCTTTAACCACTTAGGCACCGTGTCGGACTTCGGCGCCTTGCGGCGCCGAAGTGCGGCCTAGCTCCGGTGGGGGCCACCATCTTGGATCGTGGCTCCTCCCCGGGTCCCCCCTCACTGCCTGACGTCCTCATGCATAGCGTGATGACGTCAGATAGGCGGGGAACACCTACAGTTGTGTTCAAAATTATTATTCAACCCCCAATGCTGTAAAGGGTTTTAGGGAATTTAGTGTACATTTGTAATTGTATTCAGAATGAAATCCTACAAGGACTTTTTAAAGAACCATATGCAACTAAAATGACATCAATTGGTTTTGTAATACAGTAGTAAATGTTTCTTTTGTGAATTCTTCATTGACACAATTATTCAACCCCTTAAAGACTACCACTCTGAAGAACAGAGGTTCATTCAAGTGTTTTCAATCAGGTATTGAAAACACCTGTGGATGTCACGGAGCAACAATAAAGCATAATAAACACCAATTGCAATTAGGCAGCTTTAAAATGACTGTGATACTCAGCTCCTTCTAGACATTTACTGGTGTGGTTACAAACATGGTGAAGTCAAGAGAATGGTCCAGGAAGACAAGAGAAGAG
The DNA here is from genome assembly GCA_009667805.1 of Leptobrachium leishanense. Lineage (NCBI taxonomy): Eukaryota > Metazoa > Chordata > Amphibia > Anura > Megophryidae > Leptobrachium > Leptobrachium leishanense. The sequence continues at coordinate 41,111 of RXON01002983.1, forward strand.
GTGATTACTCTTCACAGGAAGGGCAATGGCTATTAGAAGATTGCAAAGATGTTAAACATACCAAGAGAGACCATAGGAAGCATCATTCGCAAATTCAAGGCAAAGGGCACTGTTGAAACGCTACCTGGTCGTGGCAGAAAGAAGATGCTGACTTTGACTGCTGTGCGCGCTACCTGAAGCGTAGAGTGGAGAAAAGTCCCCGTGTGACTGCTGAGGAACTGAGAAAAGATTTGTCAGATGTGGGTACTGAAGTTTCAGCTCAGACAATACGGCGCACACTGCGTAATGAAGGCCTCCATGCCAGAACTCCCAAGCGCACCCCTTGCTGTCTCCAAAGAATAAGAAGAGTCGACTGCAGTATGCCAAAAGTCATGTGGACAAACCACAGAAGTTTTGGGATAGTGTTCTGTGGACTGATGAAACAAAATTAGAACTGTTTGGGCCCATGGATCAACGCTATGTTTGGAGGAGGAAGAACAAGGCCTATGAAGAAAAGAACACTTTGCCTACTGTGAAGCATGGTGGGGGGGTCAATCATGCTTTGGGGCTGTTTTGCTTCTGCAGGTACAGGGAAGCTTCAGCGTGTGCAAGGTACCATGAATTCTCTTCAGTACCAGGAGATATTGGAAGACAATGTGATGCAGTCCGTCACAAACCTGAGGCTTGGGAGACATTGGACCTTTCAACAGGACAATGATCCCAAGCATACCTCCAAGTCCACTAGAGCATGGTTGCAGATTAAAGGCTGGAACATTTTGGAGTGGCCATCGCAGTCACCAGACTTAAATCCGATTGAGAACCTCTGGTGGGACTTAAAGAAAGCAGTTGCAGTGCGCAAGCCTAAGAATGTGACTGAACTGGAGGCTTTTGCCCATGACGAATGGGCGAAGATACCCGTAGATCGCTGCAAGGCACTTGTGTCAAGCTATGCTTCACGTTTAAAAGCTGTTATAACTGTAAAAGGATGTTGTACTAAGTACTAAGATTGAATGTCACTTGGGGGTTGAATAAAACTGATAATGATGTGAGCACAGAAAAGACATTTGTGGTTTTTTCATTATAAATGTTATGTTATATTTGTCTGACCTACACGTGCCTCTTTGATTTAATTGTAAGCAAGATGACTGAATGATCAAAATCAATGTCAAACTGGCCAAAACACTCAATTTCAGTGGGGGTTGAATAATTTTGAACACAACTGTAGCTGCCCGGAATCCCCTGGTGGAGAAAGGGGGTTCATTTGAGGGTTCACAGAGATGCTGATGGGGTTGTGTATAGAGATGCTGATGGGGTTGTGTATAGAGATGCTGTGTATAGAGATGCTGTGAGGCTGTGTATAGAGATGCTGTGAATAGAGATGCTGTGAGGCTGTGTATAGAGATGCTGATGGGGTTGTGTATAGAGATGCTGTTTGTGTATAGAAATGCTGATGGGGTTGTGTATAGAGATGCTGATGGGGTTGTCTATAGAGATGCCATGTATAGAGATGCTGATGGGGTTGTGTATAGAGATGTTGTGTATAGAGATGCTGTGAGGCTGTGTATAGAGATGCTGATGGGGTTGTGTATAGAGATGCTGTTTGTGTATAGAAATGCTGATGGGGTTGTGTATAGAGATGCTGTGTATAGAGATGCTGATGGGGTGTGTATAGAGATGCTGATGGGGTTGTGTATATAGAGATGCTGATGGGGTTGTTTATAGAGATGCTGTGAGGCTGTGTATAGAGATGCTGATGGGGTTGTGTATAGAGATGCTGTCAGGCTGTGTATAGAGATGCTGTTTGTGTATAGAGATGCTGTGTATAGAGATGCTGTGAGGTTGTGTATAGAGATGCTGTGAGGCTGTGTATAGAGATGCTGATGGGGCTGTGTATAGAGATGCCTTGCGGCGCCGAAGTGCGGCCTAGCTCCGGTGGGGGCCGCCATCTTGGATGGCGACTCCACCCCTGGGTCCCCCCTCACTGCCTGACATCCTCACGCATAGCGTGATGACGTCAGATAGCCGGGGGACCCCTAGCTGCCCGGAATCCCCTGGTGGAGATAGGGGGTTAATTTGAACCCCCGATATCTCCAGAACTGTGGCAACTAGGGGGTTATGGAGGGTGTGAATCGAAAGGCCTGAGCATGACCAGGTATAAAGTAAAAATAAAAACATTTTTTTTTTGTGTTATTTTTATTAATGCAGCAATATTGTTCACATTTCAATTATAATGTGAACAATGATGCTGCACTAATGATTTTTTTCTATAGCGTTTGCTATAAATCACGTAATTCCCCCCCACAAAATGTAACGAGTCCCCATTTCAAATTTTTGTACAAGCGCACCCCATAGAAATCATAACCACAAACGCTCATGTGCTAAAATGTGAAAAAAAAAACACTTTACACACTGCAGAGGATTAAAAATTAAATTTGTATTGCATTTTTTGTCATAATATACAGGCAGGACATGACGTATACATATAAAAATTCTATATTATGAATCTGCGGAGTCTGCCGGAAAGAACGATATCTAATATGTCTGGTTCATTTAATAAAATGTGGCTTCAAATCGCATTTAAACATGATGAGCGAAAGCGGTAAAAATGAGCTGAGCACACAGCAGTGAAATGCAGGGTTAAGGGGTTAAACAGCATATCAGAGGAACATTTAGTATAGAAATGAACACTTCTCAGAAGCACAGGTGTTGTTTGATACATGTTCAGGAGACACCTCCAGACACCCACAGTCTACAGACAATGTATCAAATTCATTAGACCAGACTAATTAAAGGCACGTGTTATTTCCAAACACTAACACCTGTTGTTTAAGTCATTTGAGAGCACAGGTCATTTAGAGGTGAGAATCTTTGCACGTAGACATTATTTTTTAATTCAATATCTAATAAACCGTTGCTTATAATATTCTGTATTCTTTATTTCTAGATTTTTTTAGTATTTTTTTAAGCATTTTTTTATACTTTACAAAAAAATTTGAACTCGAACCGAACATGCCAAAAAGTTCAAAGTTCGCGAACTTTCGAACTGCCGATGTTCGAGTCGAACTCCGAACTGATCGAACCGAACAGCTCATCCCTACTCGCTGGCCGGGTACCAATTAATGAGAATTGCAGCAGTCACGTGGGATGCTGGGGGTGGAGCCCGGCGCAGTGAGGTAACACCGCCGCGCTTAAAACCACAGCCAATCTATCTTCTCATTGCCCTGATGTGGTTTTTCATATCCTCTCAGTACTGCATTATTGTGTTCATTTGACATTCTCTGGCACTATTGACCCTGGCAATACTGACCCTGGGCTACGATTGACATACTCTCTGTATTCCTGTGTATATCCTGTATACTTACTACTACTATACTATAAAATACTGCCCCCCTGAACTGGATGCCTGGGAGCTGGGGCCACCGCCCCCCCTGCACGCCGCTGGCACATACCTGGCAGCATGTGGGTAAGCTGACTGGTCCAGGGCCCAGCGGGAGCAGCAGACAGACACTGTACTGGGCTGCCTGCCATGTGTCTGGATCCCGCGCTCCCGTCTGGACGCATGCGTGCAGAGGGGGTGCGGTCACACCACTGCCTCAATGTATCAATGCGCCGGCCCGCCATAGGTGCTGCCGCAGTGCCGGCGCTGACAGTGCAGCGGCGATGGTGGGGCAGGTGGCGCAAAAATTTGCCGCTGGCAAATTTTCTGCACC